>JARSSU010031734.1:0-36571 GCA_029619165.1 Eurosta solidaginis
GACAGTAGAGATTTATATTATTCGTAGATGACTACCACATAAAGCTAGTACCAACATTGGGCGCTTTCAGGGAACAGAACGTTTGTGAATATATTATTTGAGCAGAAGGTCTCCTATTCGTCGCGTGTACTAAGATTTCCCTCATATATAATTTGCTGTTATCCATTTATCCATCTGTCTTAAACCATTTTAGAAATATTTTGACTCCTCACTATATAATTAAGGATATTCATAACCAGCGGTTTACAATGTTAAAGAACTGCCAAATAGCCGAGCAAGCACGTTGAAAGAATCTGCCGTAACAAATGTATGCTCCGTAATTTGACGTAAAATCGAAACCGTTGAATGAATCAAAAATACTAACGGTGTGTTTCAGAAAGTTATTATTCTTCCAATGATAAAGAGTTACGTTTGTACCCATTGTGTTGCAATTATCATTGTAAAGGTTTACAAGCAAGATATGTATCAGCTGTTCTGATTCTGTGAATTTTGTGAAAATTTTGAATTGATCCGTGGACTTTATGATGAATTTGACAAAAATTTCGTCACATAAAAAAATACTCACATTGCCTGTTCTATGCAGACAACCAAACTTTCGTTCTTTGCTGGACCAGAGTCAAAATTAAAATTTCAAATAATTCTTTTGTTCGATCAAAGCTGGAATCCGATATATCTATCAGTTTTCAAAAAATTCAAATAGCACAGAGAACATTCGTTCGATCCGCTTTTTGAATGTTTCATTTTACTATCATGAAGATTTTACTACTAAACCATATCTGATTCTAAACCAAAAACAAACCAGCAATGAACAGCCTCACGTCAAAACAGAAACACTTTAAACATTTTGCGATGTTAGAAAGTATCAAATTCATTAGGAAAGATTTATAAATATAAAGCGCGTCAGAAGTATGAGAAGAGGATAAGAAAGTTCGCGAAGTTTTGAGTGTATAACATAATCCCGACTAACAACATCCCGACCATTCATTATTGCGACACGAGTGAATCCCGACAACATGTAAGTTTGGAAATCACACAAGATGTCATAAAAAATACACATCTTCGTTATTGTTCCCTTATTTATACATCTCGGTACAACAAGACTTACGCGATCCAACACCAGCTATTCGATCCACAGTATTTTGTTCGTAGTGGACCTTCGGCAGTGCTTAAAAAAGGCATTAATAATAACGAAAGTTTATGTCTGGATTGTGTGTTGTCGGGATTTGAGTTGTCTGGATATTGCTTAGTTGGGATATTGTCTTGCCGTGATTTCGTTATGTCGGGATTTAGTTATATCTGGACTTTTTCTTGTTGAGATTTTTAAAATTGCCGGGTTCTAAAAGTCGGGATAATTAAATGCCCCCCGAAGTATTAACAAATCAAAAATAAATAAAGTACATAGAATTTGTTAGAAACATTAAAGTAAGTGCTTATTTGAATATATTTAGATATATATTTAAATGGGCAAAACCACCAGAAGGCACACCTTTGCTGACTCACCCGTCTGCTTTAAAATAAATAAAAAAAACTACATGTCTTCAGTTTGACCTCTTTATCTGAATAGGTGGAGCTTAGCAGGATGATACACTTGAGATGAGAACTTTGGTACTTTCGTAAAAATTTTCAGCGTTTCATTGATTCAAATAAACAAGGTCGCTTATGATGTGGATTTTGTCGAAGGCTGAGGTAACACTCAGATAACACAGTGTTAGATCCCTCACAACCTACACTGAATAAATAATAATCTAGTATTTAGGTGCTAAGCTCGAATACAGTCACAAACGCGGCTTGAGATGTTGAGAGGTAATCAGCTTGCTGTCCCAAGATATGGAGAGCGTGAGATCAAGATGATTTCGCTTGCCAATATCCTATGAATAGAGTAGGGTGTACGCCGTCGGAGAATCATGGTCGGCAACAGTTGGAGAGCGTCGGTGGTGGCGCTATGATAGCTGGTGGCCGCGGCCAAACAGAGCGGCACCGACGGTGGCAGTCGATTCTAAATCGATTTGGAATTTGTTTGAAAACTGGAACTGCCCTGAATGTGTTTCCAAATTTATTATGCCCTGCTAGGCCCTCTTGCCGAACAGAAAGTTCACTTTTATCTCGGAGTTAATCTTAAAATTAGTCAAAAATGTATAAGTTTAACCCTTCATTGGGAAGTAACACATGTACTATATCTGAGTAAAATTTTTACTTGTCGTTCCGCATCTGGGTCTAGGAGGGCATATAACATTTTAAAACACGTCCACATCTGTTCCGGTTCTCAAACAAATTCCGAATTCCTAAATTTTTTCATGCATGGAATATCTTTACCAAATATTGAATACCTGATTCAAATATTATCGGAAATAAAGCGAGTTTAAATATTTCCTAATAAGCGGCGTGACACAGCCCCTATTCAAAAATTCGATACAGATTAATATGTAAAGTACATATATATGACCAGTTTTTGTCGAGATGAAATTTCTATTGCCTGAGGGCGTGGACCCGACCTAATTTTTCCTAACCATTCTTGAACCGTAACGAAGATAATTACCGAAATCGATTAAGCCGTTTTTGAGTATTAGCGAAACTAATACTAATTTCACACAGACGGCTTATTGAACAATAAAGGCAATTTTCTACATTAAGACGCTTATTGAGCTCAATCTTCCCTACAAAATTCGAATCTATTATTATTTAATTAGTAGCTAATCGAATGCCTAATGAAGTCAAAAGCACAATGCAACTCTGTTGGCAGCGTTCCGCTTCCGTTTCCGTTTCTTAGTTTTCAAAGCAAATGTCATTGTCTGCATGGCGGAACGATACAGGTCCGCATCGAACAGCTGATTATAACCTTTTTTATTTGATTTGATACATCAACTACCGGCGCAGTACGATTTTGACATTTGTCCATCGAATTTACAAGTACATGGAATTTTTTTTGTTTGTAGGTATGTCAACATGCTCCCACCTTGTATCGTTCCGCCATGATTGTCTGTCTCATCCTTCATACTAATCGAGCAGTTACTTCTGTGTGAAAGCAAAAAATTTACGATTTCATTAGCAGGTGAAATGAGATCATTAAGTTTCTGTGTGAAAACAGTATAACGCACAGCAATCCATTTATACTCAATATATATAGATCACTAAAATCAACGGTGGCATTTCAGGACTTTCTTAGTTCAAAAACGTCTCTATACGTAATCGATATTACAAATTTGCTGGGTTTTTGTGAGTCCTTTTGTATTGAATTATCTTTATTTGTAATATACAACTCACAAGGAATTTCGGGTTGTTTATTAACAGCTTGTTTAGACATTAAAGAATTCGTGAATTTCGCCATATGCTATAAACTATACCATATAATCACAAATATATTTGACTAGTGACTTGTGTGGTAATTTTTTTAAAGTACATTTCACTAACCACAGTAATTTACCCACAGTTCAAGATAGTCGTGAATCCTTACTGCTTTTGGTAAACTACATGAATGACAACCAGGAGTGAGGTAACAATTTAATTTGCATCAACCCACAAGATTTTAACAACAACCTGCTCAAATGCCAAACGACGCACACCCGCCACTTGTTCCTTCCTTTCAAATATAACTAGCGCAAAAATAGATACCAAACTGTCAAATTTATCAGTTTAGTAATAAATACAAGGAGAGACTTTCATAAGCCAATTCTAGATAAATATTTACATAAAATATGCTTGGAGCATGAAAAATGAATTATCAGTTCTATGGTATACAACTCGTTTTCTTTGTTTTTGGCTCGTCCTATAAAGGGTGCTTTCTAATAAAATTTTAGAACACTGCTACGCCGATTTGATTCGCAATTAAAATTTCATACGTGAGCAATGTATTGTCATTAGATCCTTGGTCAAATGTGGCCCATTATAGGAAGAAATCCGTTGCACGCATGAGATGTTTACTGCCTGGAGTACAAGCTACAACTGATTAACTGCTTGTTTTACTGAATCTCTGTCGCTGCGCTCGCACGACATATCTGACCCGGTCTATGAAAATGCGGCTTATGAAAAAAAAACAGCTGTCTTCACAGCTGTTCTCTTTCTCGCAATTTCTTTTTTGAGTCATAAGCCACCTTTTCAAAGACCGGGTCACATATAGTTGTACGCCGAATAGTTTTCCCAAGCTAGTGCACCGCTGCCTTAGATACATAAATCATTCTGATATTCATTTACGATTGCTTATTTTAGAAACAAAAATAATACTCATAATTTTTGGGATCATACATTTTTTTATAAATTCGGTCACCGGTGAAATTTTACCCATTGTAAGCAAATTATTTTGTGTTTTCTGTAGAGAATCCCTTCGTCGACAATCGTATTGTTGAATTTGCCTTTATCATTTCTTCTTACATTTTTAAGATTTTTTTTCAAAGCAACTATGTTGTAAATTAATGTATTTCTGCATATCCTAAGGTTTGAGCCAACTACCCAAGTTTCTATCTTCTACCCCACGTCTATGTCCATTTCTACATCAGTATCTATCCTCCATATAACTACACTTCCATCCATTCCAGTCCATCTCCATATCCTCCTACATCCATATTTCTGTGCCCGCTTCATCCGTATGTATCTGTATCTCCATGCTCGCTCCAACTCCTCATCCATACTCACTCTACCTTCATGCCCTGCTCAATTCCCATCCCACTACCGACACCTTCATCTTTCTATCCATGTTTAATCTTATCTAAACTTTCCACCTCTACCCCTTTTTCTATCTCTAGGTTACTCTCCATTTCTATCTTTATCTTCGCCTGTATCTCAACGTTCGTCCACATCTCCATCTCAGGCTCCAGCCCTATCTTCGTATATCTGTATATCTCACTCCATTTTACTCAGTCAACATTCCTATTACCTTCTTAATCGCCCCATTCATTACCTTTCTCTGCTCAGAGTCCGTCCCCGTATCTATCTTCATTTTCCTCTCAAGTGCTATATTCACTTTTGCCTTTAAGATTTTCACTCTTATGAGAGATGCCTAGAAGACTACAGTGAAAATTATTTGAGAAAAAGCTTGCATTTAACCAGAGGGTTGAAGCTTCTGCTCCAACTCATGTTCTGCTACTTAAACTTTTCCCAATAAATAACCTAGAGTTTTATGCCGACCTCGGGCGGTCTTTGTAAGCTTTTCTGAAATAGTGCGTTTCCGAAAGGCAGCGAGGAAATGGTGTTCATATTGTTGTTGTTGTAGCGATGAAGACACTCCCCGAAGATTTTGGGAATTGCTATCGATGTTTCCTGATCCTTTGCCGGGTATAGATCCGGCACGTTCCGGTAGCAACTACCGTTAAGGTACAAGTCCGCCATCTTGGTAACGTTTTAATAGGACCAAATTGAACCTTTTAGGCCAAACCGCCATCCCGCCACCCCCTAGTTACAAGAGGAACTTGGGGCATGCCAGCGCAATTTATAGCCTCTCCAACCCAATTGTCAACCTCACCTACCCGTGGCGAATCCAGGGGCGATAGCAGGTGATAATTTAAGTATTTTAGTCGCCCCTAACGACAGGCATACCTGCCGCGGGTATATTCTAAGCCCCCTAGCCAGCTGGAGGATATGGTGTTCACTCATTCAGTCATCGATGAGTACATTATTTACTTTACATTGCTAAAACAAACACCCTTTACTCGCATGAAACGGAATAAAAACTGTATTGTTATAAAGGCAAAGTGTAGAGTGGATCGATATTGAACCTTTTGTGTTTCCAACCCTTCTGAAGGAATGCTACAATGTTATTTACCTATATTTATCACAAAGTTTATTAATGTGTACGTATGTATGAATGTGCTCTTATTTATATAGTAACATCGTTGGGCTTGTTTCCTCCTTCAGCAATTTGAATGTCCTGACGAAAATATTGCAACAAATGAAGTTCACATTAACAGCAAAGCCAAAATGTACTTTCAGCTATTTGTAATTATGCTAGCGGCTTATGTAAGTATGTGTTTGTAAGCTCGTTCAACTTTCGAAGGCTTCAGGACATGTTTTTTTCATTTGAGTTGTTGTTGTTGTTGTTGCATGGCTGTGCGCCAAAGAAAAAAAAACTTTCATTAAATACTACACCAAGTAATTAAGTATTTTATCTTAACCCATTAACATCCGTTTGCTTGTTGTTTTTCATTCCAAAATATTTCCACTCTATCGTCTTCATAAAATTCACTTTCAGTCTTTTTTCTACTGTTTGTGCATCATTATTTCCATTTTCTCCTTAATTTTACATTTTCATTAATTTCAATACTCTGAGAAGAGCAAATAGTCAAGCAGAGAAGAGCATTTATATGTCCTGGCATACAAACAGATGAAAGTTTTCATATTTGTGGAAGTGAATTCATATGTGAATTTTCATGCGTTCATATGCCAATATAATTTTTTTTTATTTTGTATTAATATGCTTGACTGGTTATATAAAGCTGGTGGCCGCCGTGTTTATTTTGGTAGCGTGCTCCGCCTACCATACCGAAGACCCTGGGTTCACTCCCCAGACAAAGCAACATAAAAATTTTAGAAACAAGTTTTGTTCAATTATAAGAAAGTTTTTCTAAGCGGGGTCGGCCTTCGGCAGTGTTTGGCAAGCACTCCGAGTGTATTTCTTCCATGAAAAGCTTATTTGCCTTGCAGATGCCGTTCGTAGTCGGCATAAAACAAGTAGGTCCCGTCCCGCCAATTTGTAGGAAAAACTAAAAGGAGCATGACGAAAATTGGAAAGAAGCTCGGCCTAAAATCTTTTCTTAGGTTATCGCGCCTTTCATTTATTATACTCAGCTGAGCAGAGCTCACAGAGTATATTAACTTTGTTTGCATAACGGTAATCCGTAACGGCATAAACTAATCGAGATAGATATAGACTTCTATATATCAAAATGATCTGGGCGAAAAAAGAAATTCATTTAGCCATGTCCGTCCGTCCGTCCGTAAACACGATAACTTGAGTAAATTTTGAGGCATCTTGATGAAATTTGGTACGTAGGTTCCTGAGCACTCATCTCAGATCGCTATTTAAAATGAACGAAATCGAACTACAACCACGCCCACTTTTTCGATATCGAAAATTTCGAAAAACCGAAAAAGTGCGATAATTCATAACCGAAAACGGATATAGCGATGAAACTTGGTAGGTGCGTTGACCTTATGACGCAAAATAAAAATTAGTAAAATTTTGACAATGGGCGTGGCACCGCCCACTTTTAAAAGAAGGTAATTTAAAAGTTTTGCAAGCTGTAATTCGCAGTCGTTGAAGATATGATGATGAAATTTGGCAGGCACGTTCCTCCTATTACTATATGTGTGCTAAATAAAATCTAGCAAAATCGGGTGACGAACACGCCCACTTTAAAAAAAATTTTTTTTTAAGTCAAATTTTAACAAAAAATTTAATATCTTTACAGTATATAAGTAAATTATGTCAACATTCAACTCTAGTAATGATATGGTGCAAAAAAATACAAAAATAAAAGAAAATTTCAAAATGGGCGTGGCTCCGCCCTTTTTCATTTAATTACTCTAGAATACTTTTAAGGCCATAAGTCGAACAAAAATTTACCAATCCTTGCGAAATTTGGTAGGTGCATAGATCTTATGACGATAACTGTTTTCTGTGAAAATGGGCAAAATCGGTTGAAGCCACGCCCAGTTTTTGTACACAGTCGACCGTCTGTCCTTCCGCTGGCCGTTAACACGATAACTTGAGCAAAAAACGATATATCTTTACTAAACTTAGTTCACGTACTTTTCTGAACTCACTTTATCTTGGTATAAAAAATGGCCGAAACCGACAATGACCACGCCCACTTTTCGATATCGAAAATTACGACAAATGAAAAAAGTACCATAATTCTATACCAAATACGAAAAAAGGGGTCAAACAAGGTAATTGGATTGGTTTGTTGATGCAAAATATAACTTTAGAAAAAACTTTGTAAAATGGGTGTGACACCTACCATATTAAGTAGAAGAAAATGAAAAAGTTCTGGAGGTCGAAATCAAAAGCCCTTGGAATCTTGGCAGGAATATTATACCTGGTATGGCATATATAAATAAATTAGCGGTACCCGACAGATGATGTTCTTGGTCACCCTGGTCACATTTTGGTCAATGTCTCGAAAACGCCTTCACATATACAACTAAGGGCCACTCCCTTTTAAAACCCTCATTAATACCTTTAATTTGATACCCATATCGTAAAAACACATTCTAGAGTCACCCCTGGTCCACCTTTATGGCGATATCTCGAAAAGGCGTCCACCTATAGAACTAAGGCCCACTCCTTTTAAAATACTCATTAACACCTTTATTTGATACCCTATCGTACAAACACATTCTAGAGTCACCCCTGGTCCATCTTTATGTCGATATCTCGAAAAGGCGTCCACCTATAGAACTAAGGCCCACTCCCTTTTAAAATACTCATTAACACCTTTAATTTGATACCCATATCGTACAAACAAATTCTAGAGTCAGCCCTGGTCCACCTTTATGGCGATATCCGAAAATGGCGTCCACCTATAGAACTATGGCCCACTCCCTTTTAAAATACTCTTTAATACCTTCCATTTGATACACATGTCATACAAACACATTCCACGGCTACCCTAGGTTCATTTTCCTACATGGTGATTTTCCCTTATTTTGTCTCCATAGCTCTCAGCTGAGTATGTAATGTTCGGTTACACCCGAACTTAGCCTTCCCTATTTGTTTAAATTAATCTTGTTTTTTTTATTGGTTAGGTGTAAAATATTAAAAAATAATACGGCGTCTATTTATTAGTATGCTCTCAATTTGTCGTCTAAACTATTCATACGACTTCACAGTGTCTCATGCACATCAACAATATTGTCAAAACATGCAGAACGAAAGCTTTAAAAAATATTTATTTGTCATATTCATAAATTCATAAATGTCACCGCGACTACTATCAACCGACCGACAAAGTAGACATTTGAATTGAAATAACTGCTTCTGGCTAAGAAAGTCCAAGTAAACGAGCAAGTTTCGCGTGCAAAGCTTGTGCGAATGCGGCACCAAAAGAAGTTGAGCTACACTGGCGCCTAAGCCTTTATGACGGCAATCATTTTAGAAAACTTAAATAGATTTTTCCCCAACGAACGAGTTTTTAATTGTTGCTTTTATTTTTAGTTCAGGTGTCCAACTTTGTTGTAGTGGCGCTTGCAGTAAATTAATTTATAATATTTTATTGCCGTTAAATGGCGTATTTGTGGAGTATTTAGTATGGTTGGAAGGTGTTATTGTTGCAATATATTATCATGTTAAAATGTGTATTTTGAAAATTAAATGCAAAACAGTAATTAACTATGCGCGTTGCTAATTGGTGTGGGCAGAAAATATTGGTTGCAGGCGAGGCACCTAATCGGGCGTTAAGATAAATAATACGTTGAAGTTATTATTAAAATTTTTTAATAAATATTAACAAACAGGGGCGTAGAGAGATATTTTAGGCCTAGGAAAAAGTTTTTGCCTGAACGCGAGGGAAAAATAATATTGTCTTTCTTTGGATGAGTTTTCATTGTTATATTATCTAGATTTCGATTATTTCCTTCGAAAATAGAACCTGAATGAATATTTAAAAGTGAACTATAATCATTGCAAAAAAGCTCGACAGCCCTGGTAGTAGGTGGTCTGCTGGCCAAACTAACCGCAGGTCCCTGACTAAAATAACGGCGCAATTAACAATCGATCCTAGTATCTTCATTGGTATTTTAAACTTACACTAAACAGCATAGTGTGCCGATAGCGTGCAAAGCATCATCAAAATTTTAGAAACAAGTTTTTTCAATTAGAAGTAGAGCTTACGGTTTCTTCTTGAAAACAAGCGAGATTTTCGAGACCCGAGAAATGGAGAACTCGACTACTCGCGAGATTCTCGTGTCTCGAAGTCCTAGTAAATCTCGCGAGCTTCTCGACATTCTTACTTAATTGCTGTATGGACAATATTTATTTACTTTTTTGTTTTTTACTTGTGACGGCGGCCACCGTGGTGTGATGGTAGCGTGCTCTGCCTACCACACCGTATGCCCTGGGTTCACACCCCGGGTAAAGCAACAACAAAATTTTAGAAATAAAGTTTTTCAATTAGAAGAAAATTTTTCTAAGCGGGGTCGCCCCTCGGCAGTGTTTGGCAAGCGCTCCGGGTGTATTTCTGCCATGAAAAGCTCTCAGTGAAAACTCATCTTCCTTGCAGATGCCGTTCGGAGTCGGCATAAAACATGTAGGTCCCGTCCGGCCGATTTGTAGGGAAAATCAATAGGAGCACGACGCAAATTGGAAGAGAAGCTCGGCCTTAGATCTCTTCGGAGGTTATAGCGCCTTACATTTATTTTTTTTATTTTTTTTTATATTTAAATGTCATATATCAAAACATATTTATTATACATATAATTTAGTTCGCAATATTTTATTTTTCAACGAGACATCAAGAACACGGCTTCTCGAGATTCGAGAATCTCGCGAGCCTTGCGAGAAATTCAAGATTTCTCGTAAGGATAGCGAGATTATCGAATCTCGTATTACTCGTAATACTCGCGATATGCTCAACTTTCAATTCAGTTGCTGCATTGGCAATATTCTATACATTTCGGGGTTTTTACTTGTGGTTTTGCGGACATTTTGGCTTGTGCTCCAGAAGGAATCGTAAGCTCTATATAAAACAGCCAATGAATCGATTAAGTTGAATGTGGAGAAGCTCGCAAGCCTTACGAGTAATTCGAGATTCGAGAATCTCGCGAGAAGGCGAGACTCGCGAGAAATCTCTTCTCGAACATGTTCGAGAAATCCTAAGCTCTAATTAGAAGAACATTTTTTAAGCGGAATCGCTCTCGGCAGTAATTTTTCAAGCGCTCCGAATATATTTCTGCTATGAAAATCTTCTCAATGAAAACTCATCTGCCTTGCAGATCCCATTCGGAGTGGACATAAAACGCAAATTGGAAGAGAAGCTCGGCCTAAAATCTCTTCTATAGTTGTCACGCCTGGCTTTTATTTATTTATTTATTTTTATTTTATCTTTTATCAGTTAAAATGTGCGAAAAGGTTAAACAATCAATCCTTTGTCCCTTTTGTCTTATTAGCGGTCAAGTGATAATTTATCCTTGTTGCGATTTCGACCCCAAAAGAATTAAATTTGTTGAATTCTACAAAATCAGCATTTTTACAGAGCCCCAAGTGACCGCGCGCAGTCATTTCCAAGTAATCTATAGAGCATTAACAAAGCAACAAAGAGATACAGGTTTTAAAAATTAAAACAAAATGCTTACGTTATTAATGAAAAGTAGTCAGCAAATTAAGGACACAGCATGAAACAAAAAGAATATACACACATCAGCACCTACCATACCGTTGTCAAAAAGCATTAAATTTACCGTACTAAGTTGTATTTTAAAATAGTTTTTAATAATTTTTTTTTAGTTTCTTTATTTCGTCCGAACTATAATAGCTACTATTTTCTTCCTTTATATTAAGCGGTTTCATGTTTGTCTCCCAAATTTCACTAAAAAGAATGGGAATATTGCCGGTCAAGATAGTTACAAAATTTATACGAGGTTCGGTTCTTGAGTACCTTCGCGTCGATCTAGACTATCAAACTTTGAACATAGCTAGAGTTCTAGATGGGAACAAATCTGCAAGGGGGGCAAAATCTACAAGAAGAAGCAGGGATCTAGGTATTAGGAGATATTTAGAAAATCCATACAGAGCATATGAAATCTTGCGAAGTTAAATATTTAGTAACTTGAAACACATAGCTCAGAGCACAGAGTTATTTACTCCCAAAAGGAGAAAGAATTCCCGCTAGGTGGTGCTATGCTGGATATAACGAAAATTGGATACGAGAGTAGAAATTTTTTGATCGATTTTTACGTAGCTTTCTGTTATGCTTGAAAACTCAAAGTATTTCAAATGCCAAAGGGAGTGTTACACCTGCAAAAAAAAGCTACGTTAGAGGGCAAACTGTTCAAGGTATCTAGGAAACCTTATGGATGGGTTCTCCCTGAACATCGAGATAAATTTTCAAGAACGAAAAATAAATAAAATAAAATATTGAGTATATCTCATTTCTCACAGTTGACAAGAAAACATGATTTTATTTTACTATTCACTGTCCCATTCACGTACACATAAAAAACATGCCGGAAATATGTCAGAAATTGATTTGAAAATTGGCAGAAAATTAATGAGCCAAACGCGCTGAACTGAGCTGCTGCGCAAGTAACGTACAAGTTCTGTGGCAGGTCTGGCAAGTGAGTAAGCGAGGAATGTGTACGCGTACAAACTTTAATTTGGCTAATACACTAATGTCAAATAGCAATAAAAACATATGTTGCAAATACAACAACAATTTGAAAATCAACAAAAACTGACAATTTCCATGTTGTCATTGTTAATGCATGAGCAATTTGTTTGTTGTTGTTGTTGCTTTAAGTGTTGTTGTTGTTGTTGTAACTCCAACTGTCAATGGTATTTGTACGAATGTTAAAAAATGCAAACAACTTTATTAATTGAATTTTGCTCACTGAGAGCCATGTCCATGTGTCGTGCGCCTAAAAATTGACAGTTAAAAGCAAAACCACCAACAAAAAACAAACAACAATAACCAAATTACCGTGGAAAATAGACAATTTGCAAATTGTTATGCGAAAAATATGTTTGTTATTTATTTATGGGTCAATAGATTTAGCATTTTTTTGTTGGCATTTGATAACGGAATATGCGCACAGTGCCTGGAACTAGTAATAATAGTTAATTAGGAGTGAAAAAGCTATTCCGGTATGCGAAATAAGGAGGTTTGTACCTAGAAAAAAGTGCGTCACCACCGAAAAGTATGGACATGTGGTTAATCTGTCTCTGAGTAGTTTACTAAATTTAAAAAATATTAAACAATAAACCAGAAAAAAAGTTTTGAGCACTTGCTTTGTATTGTAGCAGATTTTATGAAATTCTCGATAATCTGCCTTTCTGCTCTTTATTAACAGCCACTGCTATAGTAGTAGATCTTCACAATTTAATGTAATCGAGCTTTGAACAGCTGAGTAAAAAAATGTGTTAACTGATTTTTAACACATTTTTGTAAAAGTTTTGATTTATTCCAAACCGCGGTGAGTACCTTCGACCATTACTAATGTACTATTAAATAAAATAAGCATAACTAGTAACATACGTTGTAGTTGTTATGTAATGGTAAAACATTCACGGGGAATATTGGATGACACTGTTTCCATGAAGATTTTAAAAGAGCTCTGTATTGACCAGAACTAGCATTCAGAATATATTTAAAGCGTCTTTTTGATTGTGTTATCTCATTAAATTCAGGGAAACTTCTTAAAGTCATAAGAAAAAGGAAATTTTCGTATATGGGCAAATCCCAAAACTTTTACTTTTTTTGATACTCGGGTTTTACACACGGGAAAAAAACTTAAGGCCAGAAAAAAGTACAAGGACATTAAGTTTGACCTTTTGACTATCCGATCTGATGATTTTAAAAATCAAGAAAGTTGATAGAAGTTTTTGCAGAACTTCGAAATGTAAAAAACGTCGATTTTTACACTTTTTCAAGTGATACCCTTGATTTAATTTTTTCGATAAAATTTTGAGGCATCGCTGAAACGCTATGGAATTTAAACTGAATGTTGTTTTTGAGACGGAGATTCTAAAAATATGAGCAAAATTAATGTGACCCTCCAATACTCAAAACTAACATCAATCAAAGTAGCGATACTTTTTTTTGTCATTTTCAATATTGACAGTTTTTTGCTTATAGCTTTTTGAGGCAACTGAGCATTGAAATTTGGATTATGCACGTTAATAGCCTATCAGGGGCTAAAAATACCTGGGGCTTCAAATTTGATGTGCCCCTTTCAGTTTTGAAGGTAGAGACAGAAAAGTGGAAGCACTTGGTTGCGTAAATTGTTTTTTTGTGGGCACAGCTACAATTTTGCTTTTATCACTTCACACCCGTTTGTTAATTTTTTCTCTACACCACAGTAGTATACCATAAATTGCCTCATCTTGGAATATTCACGCAAGGAAAGTTATTGATGTTTGTACATGGGGAAAATATACGAAATTTTCCCCAAAAATTGGCAATCGTCAAAAATCAACACAGTCGGTTAAGAAGTGTTTAAATAAGAAAACAAATTTAAGGTTTTCCAGGCTTATATTTTTATCAAAATATCTACAAAACCGAATATCGGGTATTAAAACTTTTTTACCTAAACATACTTCGTTCACATATCTATATGTTTTTAAAGTTTCAAAAAGAATCGGTAAAAAGGTGTTAAAATAAATGTGTTGCACACTTTGCAGTAGAAAATATTTGCCGGTTATTCGGTTTTATATTTTTACCGATATCTACAAAACCGGGTCTCGTGTATCAAAAAAATTTTACATAGCTAACAGCTGCATATGTCTCCATATTTTGTTAAAACTTCGATATAATCGGTACAGAAGTGTTGAAATAAATGTATATTTAACATTGCGACCTCAATTTATATATATTTTGCTCGATCTTTTGACTATATCTTTTTGAGGCATTATGTAAGACGAGTAACGGCGATGCACTATAGCTCGAATTTACCCCTCAGTGTTCCTAACAAAAAGATATTTGCGTGATACTATGTTTCAAAAAAAAATTTTTTCTTCAAAAAAACTAAAGTTTGGCGGATTACCCCATATATTTCTTGTGCGAAAAATAGTAGTTGGTAAGTAACTTTAACATTTTCTTTACTCTCTGCTAATTGGGAAGCGGCGTCACTTTCCTGTAAGACACGAAAGTCAAATTCAAAAATGCATTAGAAGAGAATTTGTTAAAATTAACATATTCGAATTGATTGAATTGGTTAAAGATGAATTGGTTAAAGAAAATATACTAAGCAAGCGAAAAATAACGCTTCTGCTCCGATAGAATTGCGAAATCCATTAAAAAAAACTCACTAATACAGTCATTATAGGGATTCCTGTTATTTAACCGACTGTGTTCTTATAGCGCCGTTGCTCAAAAAATTATGAGATGCACATATTTTTCTTGTCGAAACCGGGGATCCCCTGTGGGGGAAAAAATCCTTAGAAAAAGATAGCAAAAATTTTACTAAATTTTTCTTGGGCAATTTTTTGTTTGGAATTTTTCATTCCTTGTGATTTTTTTTTCCTGAAAATTAAATAAGATGTCTTACGCTTACTTGTAGAACTGCAAATTAACTTGGTTTGCTAAAATGGGCATTTGTGGCCATAAATTAAAACAGGGTATATTTGTTGTTCCCGACGCGTTTCGACGTTTACCTTACGTCTCTTCTATCTATTCATTGTTAAGTATATAAAATTAAATACATTAAACATTATACATTAGGATATCTGCAAGTAAACTTTTTAGTTCTGAGTTAACCTGACATGTGGGGTGAAACTAATACATTTTCGAAAATTTGTTTAAACTAGCACTAAAAGCTAAAAATATAAATTCTCACTCTGCTAGTGGGCGTAAGTGGTTATTAAGTCATACGAGTACTTTACCTTGCCCAAAAAAATTAATTTATAACGCTTCCATAATATTTGTAATAAAATTCTGATTTGAGCTGATGCGGAAAAAATGCGAAAAATACGAAGAATAATGGATATAATTAACCATTCTCGCAAACAGACAAATTTTGCTGAAAGATATGCTTATAATATCACATTAAATTCAATAAAATAACATTTTAATTATGGGACAGTTATTGTTGTTTCTAGAATTCGGTAAAACTTTAAGATTTTTCATCTTTACCAAAATTCTATTATTTTGTCTAAATAAATGAATTTTGAGCATTCATTATGTTCATTAAAAGAGTCATTAAAATCAGTTATAGGCGAAAGGAAATTTGCTAACTAATTTGCTAAACAAAAAGTACTGCACATAAACATATGTATGTACGCAAGTACCTTAGGGTGGGCCAAACAATAAAAATAAAAATAAATTTGTTTCTTTCTGTTTAGTGACATCGAACTGTGACGACTTCCACGTATATTTTAACTTTATCACAAAATAAACGCTATAAGAAAAACAATTGGGCAATTCACAAGGTCTCCCATCCAACGTCTGTGGTATGATTTAAAACCTGGCATGGTGTGCTAAGTTATGGTTGCCAGACGTCCCCATTTCGGGGATTTGTCCCAGCGTCTCCGCTTATACTTTAAATGTCCCCGCTTTAACGATAGCATTTTAGATATAATTTCAGTTTACGATGATCTATCAAAAGTGGATGAACGACAATAATTGAATTTTATTCCATTAGCTGTAAGGGCGAATTTGGCACAATTAAGAAAAGATGGAAAGGACCATGCTTGCGACGAATTTTTGGCAAAAATCGATATTGCTTATTGTGAAACATTAGAATATCTGAAACTTTGGACGTCAGGATTTTCGGAATTCAGAGTTTTCAAATGGTTGGATTTCAAAACAGATCAAAACTTGCAATATAGTGAAGTAGAACCATGCCTCTTATATTTGCTTGAAAAAAAAGTGACCATCAATGATTCTTTGTTACATGATCAGATAGTAAATTTGAGAAAATTTTTGGAATCCAAGGCCAATGATCACGATTTTTTTGCACAAAAATCAGCAAGCGCCAAAATGGCTGCGTTTTGTTCAGCTAATAAAGATCTCGAAGGATATTCAGAAGTGCTCAAAATTGCTCAATTTTTCTATTCAATACCATGTCACAATGCGAACTGCGAAAGAATTTTCTCCTTAATGAGCTCGCAATGGACAAAAGAAAGAAATCGTTTGACTGTTGAAAATGTTGGGCACATCCTTCGAGTGAAGTTTAATTCTTCAGATTTTACATGTCACGAGTTCCAAAAAATGTTATCCCTTCCTGGGAATGCTGAACTTTTGAAAAAAAGCAGCAATTCCCAGAAATATGTCGGGAAGTGCTGACAGAAAAATAGCACCAGATTCTTGAAATTAGAAATAAGAAAACATAATGTATAAATAATTATCTGTAATAAACAACATGTTTGTGTGAAATGTTAAATTATTTACAATATTCCCCCACCCTTTATACATTTTTTTGCAGTTGCCTGGGTGCAATTGCTCGTCTTCGACTGCGTTTAGAAGGTTAAACTTGGTCAAACTTTTACTATTAAAATTTGATTATCTTTTTTGTTGGAAGTGTCCCCGATTCATATATCGGGCATCTGGTAACCCTAGATAATTTATTGTCAAAAATATATATATTTCCTTTTGAAAACTTTTGTAAGAAAATGCAATAAAACAAATTACAAAAAAATGGTAAGTTTCAATAGAGAGACTAGTGGTTGCCTCTTCTTACAGATGTATTTTTAATACGACACACAACTCTTTGAAGTGTTAACAAGGGCCGTATATAAAAAAAATACTTAATGAGACAAAAAGGGACCTTGTGAATCTCCTGAGTATATATGAGGTTTAGAGTTCCTATTCTTCGTAAGGACTTCTATTCGAAAAAGTAAGAACCTCAAACTTCGTTTTAATGCGTTTTCGGATCCAACACGTGCCCTGTAGAATTTATCTCCAATGCTTGTCATGTTTTATACTATTTTAGAGAAAGTAAACACACCACAACCAACTCTCAAGCCATCAAACTGCCTCCTTCACGTTTTACTCTCTTTATTAGGACGCCTCCTCCCTTGTTGTGCTCCGTTCGATCCAAAATCGTTCAATTTTGTTGCTTCACTAAATAATAAATAAAAATGCTGAGATTGGCGAACAGTTGGATCCCAAATGTTAGTAATGGGCGAAGTCATAAAAAATATATGGTTATCATTAAGTGATTAATGATATTGTTTCAGCTGATGGCCTGCGTTGCTATAGCTGTTTTCGTTAGCCCATAATTTTAATTATGAGTTAGCGATAATAAATAAATAAAAAATAAATTGTTTAGTTTTGGTTTTAAAATTCCCTGAAAATGGCATAATATTTGAGTTTATTTGTAAATATTTGTTTATTAGCATTCAAACCGAACATTTAACCAGTTCAAAACAATCAAAGACACACAAATGTCTATTACTATTATCCAATTAATAACAAAAATTCCGAAAGTATGCTATTATTTTAATGAGTAATAATTTAAAAAAAGCATAATAATAATATTTTTAACAAACATTCGGACATCGGAGTAAATCGGTATAATTATAACTTCTAAACAAACCGTAGGGGGATCAACAAATTAATGAGTCGGTATTTTTCGCCAGTTTTTCGCTAATCGGTTGCGTTGAGAAAAAAGTTGTCGCCGTTTCCTGATTGCCTTTTTTTGGCGACTTTTGTGTGCCTTTTTTGGGTGCCTCGTAAAATTCGACTTACGCTTCTCCGACTGAAATGCTACTTAGCTATATAAAGCAAAAGCTAATTCGCATTTAAATCAGAGAAGTGCAAGACAATTTTTACGAGGGTGTTTCGCGAAGTTTGCGCAACCCACAAAGAACCACTTCGAAAAAAAGTGACATATTTTTTATTTTCGCAACTAATAAGCGACTAATACGCTCAAAAATACGCGCTTAGTCAGATTTCGATCAGTGTAGTACATATAAATATGTTTTTACAAGTGTGGAAGAAAAACTAAAAAAATACCTTAAAAAGTGCGATAAACTTTTTATCTTCGCAACTAAGTAGCGAATAATTTAAGACAAAGTTTTGACCTTTTATTTTTTGATTCCCCGAAAGTGCTTCTCGTCCAAAATGTTTAATATACAGAAGTCAGGGGATATGTGTTCACAGTGTTAACAGATGTTTAGAAAACACAAATCTATTATTTTAAGAAACGGTCTAACGCACATACGCTTTTAAATTAAACACTGCTTAATTGTTTATTAATTAAATTTTCAATTTGAACAAAACAAAAAAATTAATTTACCAGCTCGAATTCGATTTGCTTAACCACTAACGTATTTTACTTCAATTGTTTCATATGATTACAAATAATAATTTCTCATTGATATTTCAATGAACTTCGCGGCAAAGACCAGAAAATGTGTTGAGAAATAAATAAAAAAAACTTAAGCACTCAAAAACAAACAATCATGATAAATGATGTGCATGTTGTTGGTATTCAAGTACCAATTTAGTTATCAAATTTGCCAGCAATATTCGTATGGTAATTTTGTACTTAAGATCTTTTGGTTTTTTGCTTTCACCTACTTGTTTGCTTATTTACGAAACTTGGGCCATGTGATTTTTTTTTCAATACATATATAAAAAAGAGTCTTAAAAACAATCGTTTTCGAAATACTCAATATACTGCATATACTACAAGGTCAGGAAGTGGTTTTTATTACTATGTACTAGCTCTTATGTGTTTTTTGGGCGCAAAGCAACACTGTGCGCTGTTATAGTTATTGCGTCATAGTTGATTCTGGTTAGAGCTCTTGGCATGACAAAATGAAGTTTGAAATATCAGAATACCATGCACACAAAGAAACGCATTAATTAATATGCTTAACAACTATTTATAGATCAAAATTTATTATTAAAAACTTTTGTTATTTTTTCAAGGCCATTCCCAAAACTAATTGATTACGTTAACAAGCATTTATAGCTAAAGTGAAACAATGCCATACTATTAGTTCCATTTATTCAAAGACGAAACGACAGCATAAACTCCAAAAAATTAATATTTGGCGCGATTTATATACGCGGAGGTTTTAGGCCAAGCGTCTCTTCCAATTTGCGTCCTGCTCCTTTTTAATTATTAAATACACTTCCAATGGTAGCCAAACCACTGGCCAGAAATTGAAAAAACCTTTTTCTAAATTTTCGATATCGTTTTTCCAGAAATTGAACCCAGGTCCTTCGGCGTGGTAGGTGGAGCACGCTACCACCACAGCACAGCGGAAGCCAACGCATAAACTTGCACCCATTAATTAAAAAAAAAGATTAACAACTCCGATAAGCACTTTTTAGCTGCAGTGATTTTCAATCTCGTCTCAAGCTGCTTTTTAAAAAAATTTCTGGCATATACTTAAGCTTTAAAATATGCTTTCATATGTAGGATGTTGTTGTTATTAAGGGGCAAACTATTCTCTTATAATTGTCTTCAGTTTATTAACAAGTAGCGTACCCGGCAGAATTTGTCCTGTCCCAAATTTGGTTTCCCCACATATAAAAAGCGAGGCCGGTTTTCTCGTTTCACTGTCTTTACTATTCTGTTCTTATGGTACATTTTTGTTCCAATTCTTCGTCATAACTTATTCAATTTATCTCCCTTTCACTCCCACTCCCACTCCCAATCCCACTTTCACTCCCAGTGGTTTGCTTACATTTAAAAAGAGAGCCCAATTCCTTTTCTCTGTTCTCCCTAGTTTTTCTTCGTATTCTTTTCCTGACCTTATTCCATTTATCTCGCGCCCCCTCTAATTCCCAGTTTAAATGCCACTCCCACTCTCATATCCTTTATGTTTTCCTCCTCAGTTTCCTCATATATGGAAAATCTATACCGCATATTAAATACTCGCTTAAATTAATAGAGGAGATAAAGCGAATTTGATTATTTCCTAAAAGGGGGCGTGTCACAGCCCATTTTTCCAAAATTCAATACAGATTAATATATAAAGCACATATATTCAATTATCAATAGGCTCAATCATCCCTAACAGACTCGAATTTTTGGAAAGATGAAATTTGATATTGCCTGCGGCATGCATGGCTCTGCCCACTTTTCCAAACTTTTCTTTTTCTAAGCCGTCTTTTTCTAACCCAAAAAGAAGGCAATTTAAAAGTTTTGCAAGCTGTAATTTGGCAGTCGTTGAGGATATCATGATGAAATTTGGCAGGAATGTTACTCCTATTACTATATGTGTTTTAAATAAAAATTAGCCAAATTGGATGACGAGCACGCCCACTTTAAAAAAAACTTTAAAAGTCAAAATTGAATACCTTTACAGTATATAAGTAAATTATGTCGACATTCAACCCCAATATTTGCCTCTAAAGCTCTTAGCTGAGTATGTAATGTTCGGTAACACCTGAACTTAGCCTTCCTTACTTGTTATATATGTATGTTTTGATCCAATGTACAAGCAAATAAAATAACACCTTATTTAACCGTTTGCAAATATGTATTTATTTGACAAAGATCATACGATGACTAAAAACTAAAATTTAATGTGAAAATCGATTTATGCTAAAAAGCAATGAGCAAAGAAAACAGTTAGATAAAATATTCAGCAATTCATTTAAACATGTAAACATATGTACGTGTATATACATAAGTACACAAGTAGAGCGGTAAATAAAATTCAATTATATCATTAGTTACAACTCAAGCAGAGAATTCTAAGTTAGAGTGGAGCAGAAAGCGCAATTCCCAACAGTATGTATATGGATAAACATTTATTTAAACAGTTAGGTGTAGCGATCCTCGAAATAGATCTATTTACATAGCTATATAAACTGTCCTACCTTAAAAACTGTAGAAGGGAGTTAGTCCAAACACAGACAAAGTAATCGTAAATACTTAAGTCTTTATAAGATTATATTGACTGGTGGTTGAAATAACACCCTATCTCGGCTGCCGTTTGAAAAATGCCCTATCTCAGAAAGATCTGTCATAATTTTAATGAACAAGTGGTCATAGTGAAAAAATCAAACACCATTATTAAGAATGACAAGCTAATGAACGTCATTTGGCCTACAGTTACGCACTGAATTACGTACAGTTCTACAAAAATCCTAGAGCGACTATAATGCGCGCTGTAGAATATATCATGAAATACTCTAAAATCGATTATTTCCAAAATTATTATCAGAGGCTTATAGAAAACTGTCAAAAATATGAAGACTTCTACGAAAATAGAGAAACAAAATGGAATCAAAGTCGCTAATTAGGAAAAAAGAAATTTCCTGATGGTATATTATTTGTTTTGCAAATAACTTTGAACAGTATCACAGGATTTTAAAAAAGTTTTGGAAATGACCAGCAATATAAGCGGTTTTGTATGTTTTAGTTTTTCCGGCACCTGCTGACCGAATGTCGCAGAAATGTTTCTTTTTATACCTATAGCTGCCACATTATAAGCTCACTTAACCGCAGGGGCGCGCAGTTTTGTATTGAACTGTGAAATCTAAATAACGCCAATAAGTTTTTCTAAAATTTTTTATCGGCCCAACTTAATGTGCACGTATATTCGGTAAAGAGAATATTTGTAATAGAATTAATATGTTTTTTTTTAGTTATCATCGCTAATTAATTCAGCATTATTGTACAGTTTTTTTTTGAGCACTTGGCAGTTCTCACGCATTATTCATTCATTATTCATTAATTATTACAATCTCATCTCGATAACCTTTGCATAGTGAATATAGAGCTTTCTGATTATGTAAGAGATTATCTGTTCTAGTTCGTTTATTTAAAAATTGTTTAATACAAATATTATGTTTCGGGAGCACATTTGAAAGGAGGGACTCCATTTGGTCTCTCAACTCGTCTGTGTTTAAAAATGTGCTATATTTGTGTGAATATTGGTATGAAATTTTCCTTGATGTTTAAGTCAAAACTTAAGAAAAGCCCTCCTAAGGAGAAATCTCCTATTTCATCTATGTAGATTAGCACCTAATATGCACAGGAGGTATTCTACTACTAATTTGTCAACTTAGGAGTTCACTGACCGCAAAAAAAGGAACAATTAATCAATGGAAATATTTACTAATTAATAGCTGTCTTTCATTGTGAGGTGTATGTGACACTGTTAAGTTCCATAAAATATATCTTCGACACAGTGAAAGTGCTAATTTTCCAACTACTTTATATGCATTTCCTATGAATTTCTTAACATTATGCTTTTTTAATGAATGAATTATGTAATTGTTTAAATTTCTCAATTTTCTATTATTACAGCAACGTAAAATGATACCCTCATCAAAGTTGTCCACAAATTTAGAAATAAAACAAGGGTTCTCGCGTTATTGCACTCTCTGTTTGCTGCAACCCTCTATGCAATTTCCATTAGACGACTGCTTTGGTGAAAACATCTAACAATGTACATTAGGGCGGTCCTTATAAATCAAATAAACCTGTTTGCTGCGCCACTCCCTTTAACGGAGGCTGAAAAAATTTAAATCCAGTTTTTGATTTCTAATATTCAAAATCAATAAAATTATAGTTTCAAATATCACATATAATTTTAGGCCACTATAAAAACCGGTTAAGATGTGACTCACAGTGGTTTAAATAAGGGTAACAAAGGCAATCTGAGCTTGCTCCTTAACCGTTTTCCCGGAGGCAAAAATATTTGATTATTATCGAAAAGCCTCCATAGAGAAATAATAACTTAGACACTTGTGCGACATCCTTAACTGCAGGGATATGCATTCCATAGCATAATTGTGTTTTCATTTGCGTATACGAAAGAGCAATCACTTAAAATTTTGGGAGACTCATGCTTCACTTCTCCAACCATAAACTTTTCTGTGTGATATTTTTTTTATTTTTATTATTGTCTGAAGTGGTGAGACTGAAAAAATCGGCTATTTGATTTGTAAGTTCCACCCTTATGTACATATATGTTTTTACGCTATAAAATTGAACCATATACATACATATGTTTCTATATGGGGTTAGAAAAATAACAATAGCGCTCGAAAAATTGTAAGAAGTAAAAGTTGCATTTAATGCAATACCTAATAAAAAATGTTGGTTGAGAAAGTAAATGTTGAACCGCTGAATAACGGAAACATTGATGCGTGTCCGAAGTGAGAACGCATGTTGTTGCAGCGTGCCCAAAATCGTGGATTACAACACCGCCTGTCGTATACAATAAGACCTTCAATAAGGTAATGACTTTTCAAATTATTGCTTTGTTTTGCCATTTGACAGCATATGCCCGTATGCCATACCGACTTAAATGCTTGAATTAGTATATAAGAATGCGTATTTCTAAAGACCCCGTAGGAAAAATTCAAACGAAACTTAAAGTAAACTTATGAAGTTGCCCATATCTCTAAATAGAGAAGACTTATGGCTCATGATGGGCACGTTTACTGGACACTGCCTTCTGGTGTCACATGTTTATAAGTTTATCCTCGTCAGTAACAGCAGATGTAGGAGGTGCGATCTGCACGAATGGTTGAGTACGTTCTGTGTACGTGTCGAAGTTGTAGTAGTAACATTCATACTGTAGCGTGACAAGTAATTTAATAATCGTTTTGTATATTAAGTTTGCTTTGGTTGTGAGGTTGGAAAGGACGAGTTTCAAATTCACCTGCAATATGTATATGCCTTTTAAGTAGGAAGAGCGAGTCAGATGTGTTAAACTGGCGGTTATGCTTATTGAAATACTGGCATAAACAACGGAAAGGTTCGTATTGTTAAGTAAATTAAAGTTGTACCTACGTCTGCTTAAAAAAAATGATTGGAAATGTCACTTAAAAAACGGGGCAGTTCCTCAAAGCCACTGGTAAATTTCGCAACGCATATTTAATATATCTAGCATTTCACTTCGACTCTGTAGCAGAGGTAGTTGTATCAGTTTCATACGAAAAGTGAAGGATAGGATATTCCGTCCTGGATCCCATAGTAGGCCCAGACTGAAACATACTCCAAAATAGGTCTTAATAACGACGTAAAAATGTTTTGGTAATATGAATTCCTTAGCCCAACGCTTAATAAATGCGACTATCCCTTAATCAGCACAGCTTTCAATATGTGATTTAAAGTCAGGTTTAGGGACCATTGCTACACCTGCATACATCAGCGAAAGTAGTAACTTGCTCAATTTGATAGTGACTAGGAACAATCTCCTAGTATGGTATTCTCAGAACTCCTGACAGCCAGACTATTTAGTAGGCCTAAAAAATTAATCTATTCTCGAGCGCCTAAAAGGCATCAACAACTTAACATCATGGGTGTATATTAACGGCTTGGAATGACTCAAGATACTTAGAATACCTTTAATAAGAATAACGAAATAAAGTGGTTTACTTTGACTACAAACCTTATATAGAAAGCTTAAATAAAAATCCATGTAAGTAACATCGGATAAAAAGTTATTTCTGAAGGTAGTGGAAACACTGGAGCTAAGTTCTAGCACGTTTGAGACAGTATATTTTTCCTGCAGCATCAATGTTGAAACAGATCAATTTCTGTTGAAACTGAAATTCTTTCAATAATTGATTCGAAAAGTTTTGGAATGGTATAGAGCTTCGAAATTCCTCCGTAGTTTATACTCGTAACACAATATAGGTAAATCACTCTTTCTAGGTGAGGGAGGGGAGTAGCGTTCTAAGAAGTTTCACTTAGTTTATATTAGCCATGGTTTCTTACATGTATGTATATATATCTACATTTGTGGGTAAAAAAGACGCTTATCAACACTTAGATAATGTTTAGGAGATCCATCTAGCGACAATTATGGAAGACTTGCGGCTGTGGTACATAAATCTATAAAAACGGGTTGTACTGATGCAAGTGCGATGAATAAGTAATAAAAAAAAAGTGGAGAATAGGTTTGAGATAAAATGGAGAGACACATTTCATTTGCAATTGAGTATAGTGCACTTAGCAGTCCATATAAAGTTTAATTGTCTATAATATATAAGTAAAAAGAACACAGCTATTATTTTTAAATTCAACAACTTTCGCAATACCAAAATAGCTAGTAGGTCAATGTAACTATAAAATAAAAACAAACTAAAAAATATTATTTATTTTATGGCAAAAAACTAACACAAAATACAACAAAGCATTATTAATATTGCTGGCTGGGGTTTAATTACCTATGTAGTGGTACCGTAAAATTCTAAACACGTGCAAAATAGATTTTATTGCTTCGCATGAAAACTTCAAAATTACGACAACAGCAATACAACAGAATTATAAATAAAATTGGCTTGAGTTCGAGAATCTTTAAGGTTCAAATAAATCAAAACAACAAAGCTTCAAATAAATGTTTGATTATTAATTAAATTTATGAAAATGTCTTAAGCGAAACAAAAAACATCCCAAGTATAGTATCTTAGTAACAAAGAAAGATAATAATTTGATAAAGCATAGGCAGACAAAATCAAAAAATGTTAAAAAAATTACCAGATACATATATAGCAGCTTCGACATTTCACACGTCGACACGATACCAGACGACAAATTGAATTCAATGAATTTTTGTGGATTTCATGTGTCGAGTGAGAAGCAGTAACACTCGAAGTTGCAGTAGAAATCGTGCTGCATAGAATACAACCCGCACGGGTTCATACAGTGATGAACGCTGAAATAGAGCCAACATTTTCTTTTTATTAAACGTTTTTATTTAGCTTGACTTGACAGGCAGGCCGCACGGCTGCATGCACGGCCATTGTGAACGAATTTTGATATTGAAATTTAAGTAACTTACCGATAAGCTACAAGCTTGAAACTTGGAATATAGTTCAGAACCCGATGACAATGCAATAATAAGAAAAATTCGCCGCTAGGTGGCGCAAGGATCGAGATATTCACATAAATCGTATTTGCGGTCCGATTTGGCTCATATTTGGAACGCATAATACTGTAACGAATTTACTGAAATTCCGCTTATTCCAAATCTTCTGCTAACGTTCGAATCGCTAAACTGTTGAATAAATAACTCCAATATTGAATAATGAAAACAAATTGCCTTTATTAAAGTTTTTCACAATAACACTACTATTGCTCGCCAGATAGCGTCTTAAATCAAACTGATTGTCGCGCCTCTACTGTTGCTGCCTTTTATACTCTGTGATTTCTCGTTCGCATCTTCTAGGCGCTTCCATTTCTAGAATTAACTAGTTGGTTATCAGCTATAAAATTACTACGTTTATAGCTTCTCATATGCGCGTGTATGTGTGAACACAATTATAATTGCATACTTTTGGGAGCATCTCAGATGTGTTTGGGCGTCTCTTTCTCCGCTGCATGTACGTACATCTGTGTAGACATAATGATTGATTTATTGATGTGCATACAAGTCACTGCTTAGCATCGGCTTAGAAATGATAGTTTCCCTTAATGTTGCTAATATTCGTCACAATACACACAGGAATAGAAAGCGACCTATGAAAAAAAATCGCCGCTAGGCGGCGCAAAGATCGAGATGTTCAAAAAAATCGTACTTGTGGTCCGATTTGGCTCATATTTGGAACAAATATTACATACAGTCCGATAAAAGTGACATCAAAATATTTTGGAGTTGGAGGAGGGACAAGCATACGTGGCGCAGAGTCGAGTAAAGTCTTTGCAAGGATTATGTATTGAGGACATAGATTGTAACAAATTGTCAGGAAAGAGTTCTTGTAATAATGAGTCACTAAATGAACTATGCCCTGGGTTCAAACCCCGGGCAAAGCAACATCAAAATTTTAGAAATAAGTTTTTCAATTAGAAGAAAATTTTTCTAAGCGGGGTCGCCCCTCGGCAGTGTTTGGTAAGCGCTTCGAGTGTATTTCTGCCATGAAAAGCTCTCAGTTAAAACTCATCTGCCTTGCAGATGCCGTTCGGAGTCGGCATAAAACATGTAGGTCCCGTCCGGCCAATTTGTAGGGAAAATCAAGAGGAGCACGACGCAAATTGGAAGAGAAGCTCGGCCTTAGATCTCTTCGGAGGTTATCGCGCCTTACATTTATTTATTTTTTTTAAATGAACTAAATATAATGATAAATAATAGGTAGTTAAATAAAGACTAAAAACTTGAAAAAAAAATAATTAAAAAAATAATTTTAAATTAAACGGTTTTATTGAAAACAATACTTACATAAAGTAATAATAATACTAAAAGCTAGAAAATAATAGGGTAGGTCCTAGGTACTAATCAACACACTCCTCATCAATCTAGGGCGTTGATCAGACAATTAAATAAAAGCGGTGGATGCGTCAAATTTCTATTGATAGTCGTATATAAGGCCAACTGAACCTTGATCAGGTTACGCTACGCCTCACATTTTTAGAAATTTCACGCGCCCAATGCTTTTATTTAATTGTCTGAGTGTGATGATGACTAGTACCTAGGACGTACCTAATTATTTTCTAGCTTTTAATATTATTATTACTTCATGTAAGTATTGCTTTCAATAAAACCGTTTAACTTAAACATTTTTTTAATTATTTTTTTTATTTTTAGAAAAACTTAAGCTGTTTATGGTGAGTTTGGTTAAGGTGATAGATTTTTATCGTGGCAAGAGGTACGCTACAGGCTACACAGCTAGGGTGACCTCGTCCGTATTAATACGGACATGTCCGTATTTTAAGGGGTGTGTTCGTATGTCCGTATTTTTTGTAGAAAGTCCGTATCTTCAGTGAGAAACACGTTCTAAAAAATTACTTTTAAGATTTCGATGCTTAAAGGCGCTCGCGCGGGCAGCTGATCCCGGGGGGAGGTGATGTGCGTTTTTTTCACATCGGTCATCTGGTCACCATATAGCCAGTATAGATTAATAAATATGAAACATTCATTCTCTCACATTTCGTTTCCCAAAGTTATATAAAATTCGATGAGTTTTTTTTATTTTTTATTTGATAATTCAGGTAGGTGTTCACATTAGGACCCAACTGCTGAAACACTCCCAAAAATATATGAAAAGACCCTTGCTGACCTCGATATGAATGCGGAAATTAAAAACTTTACTTTCGACAAAAGTCATTTGAAAAATGCAGTCACGTGGTTCTTGTAATAGTGTGACACCAAAAAATGCATTGGAAGTCAAACTAATTTTATAGTTGATCTTAAAGATACATTTAAGAATGATAGCATACAAGATTTTCCCCAAAATCCTGAGTAATTGGTGAAAAACTGGGTTTTCGTACCTTTAGACCCTTATGAGTCCAAGTTCCATGAGGAACTTGTGGCCGCCAGAGCCTCGGTTGCCAAATAAACAGGATTCATCACGGTTCGGTAAGGTTGGACATCGGGTGGAAGAAGCAATAAATTGTCCTTGAAAGGGTTACGCTACACAATTTCTTGAACACCAAAAACCCACATCTTTTGATTCCTTGCAAGAAGCATTTTAATTAAGATCTTAAAACGCTAAAAAGAAATGTCATGTTAGTTGCTGATGCAAAATCCATTGGGTGGGTGAGTTCGGTTCGAATGCCAAATAAATCTACATATTTAAATTTAGTTTTAAAAAATATGCGCCTTATTCCACTGCACAACACTGTAAACATTATAGACATTTACGAACATACATATAGAACTTTCATAGATGCAATCACTCTTCTCCGAAGTCTTATGCGCATAAATAGAATGCGTTAAGAATTTCAAAACCCTCGATTCGTCAGTGACGACAAAGACGACGAAGACGACAACGAGAAAATCGAAAATTCCAAAAACGTACCACAAAGGTAATAAAAGAAAATGAAGTCGACACGCAGTAGCGGGAAAAACATGGCATAATACTATGTGAGTATCAGACAGAGAAACAACAACAAAATTATATAAAGCAATAACTGACAATAACAATAGCTATAAAATGAACAATAATATCGTTGCATTCGACAAACATTTAAGGGTCGTCTACATAAACACTCAGCTACAAACATCACTACACAAGGATTTACACTTGGGCACACGAACATAACCAGACGCGTAAACGTGCCACACACAGGAACAGGAAAACAACCAAACCTCAACCTTCAATTACGAAAGTACATACAAAAAAAAACAAAAAATATTTCACTGAGCGCCTTTTGCTATTACGGGAAAATCCAAAAAAGGCAAACAGAACTAACTCAGCAACCACCCCAGAAAAGTCAAGCACATTAAGGGGGTTGAAAGCGCAAAAACGTGAAAATGCAATTTACAAGCAACATTTTAACCGAAAAACAAAATCAACTATTTTTAAGGTACAAACATACATACATACATACATATAAATACGGTAAGCGTTAGTACAATTTTTGTAGACAAAACAAAGCTTTGCAGGCGCCCTTACAACGAAAATTTCATTGCATTTACCATGGCTGTCAGTAAATACGTAAAAGGAAAATTTTATTTAATACATACATATGTATGTTTGTAAGCGTATGTTTTGAGTTTGTATGCATGTAGGTAATGTGTCTGTATGGTCTCTAGCTCTGAAGCGTGCATTGCCCTGTCAGGGTACAAAATAACAACGACGAAATAACACGTACATACATATGTAGATATGTATGTATAAATAAAGGAAATATAATTTTCCAGGCGCATGAATTGAAGCAAAAGCACACTGCAATACGGTACCTTTGTGTCCCTTACTTTGTTAATTTTCTGCTCTGTGCAAGCCCCTTTGGTCCTTGTGGCCGTGACAGTGACAATGTAAGCGACAGTTATGGCCAAGGGCGACCACAAATTATATGAAACAATTTGGTTGTGCCTCCTTTTTAGTATATCAACTATTTACTATACTTTGTTGTCTTTATTTTTTTTGCTTCTTAGTTTCGTTTATGTATTTTATATTCTAAACGGCAAAGCACAAAATTGTTCGTTGCGAGTTTTATTTTTGTTTACTACAATTTAAGCAGATAATGAGCTTCTATGCTGCATTGTTATCGAATTTTAATAAATGTGCAATGCCATTAACACCAGTAAATGGTGGTTAAGGAACTGTAACGGAAAATGAAATGCTCTGATTTAGTAGATTGTACCAACCTACTGTAATCGTTTCCAAATTCTCAAGTGCTTTTAGGCGCGGTATCCTAATTCAGCTACAATTTTTTTGGAGTTTTCTTCTTGTAAGCGAAGTTGAAAATTTTTTATTTGAAATATTGAATTTTCCTGTTTAATTATTATTTATTTTCTTCATAAAATTGCTTCCGAGTTGGGTCGTTAAACTGGTCGGTCCATAAGGACCTCACATAGACTGAACTAGTCCGAGATGGGTGTTTCAATTGATGCATGCATACCGCATCTGGAGCGAAATTTTCTGTAAAGAATTTGAATAATAATAAGGTAAAAAATGTATATATTTTCAAATAAAACCACTTCAACTTTGGCCTACAAAGGGAAAATAAAGAAATTCTTGAGTGTTTTTTGTGGATACCGCGCTTTACCAGAAGAATTCAACGAAACTCAAGTTAAATAGAGATTTCTTTCCTAAATATTTTCTTTCTTTCTGAGAACAAACCTCTTTCACAAAAATGTAGGCTTGTTGAACTTTGCTGTGGTTGTTCAAAGACTTGCCGCCTCTTTAATACAAGATCACAACTTGATAAATATCGCACCTTAAATCATAGTGAAGATATTACCTGCACCACACTTAAATAGTGCAAACCTCATCGGATTAGAGTATTTAGAATATTCTCGGTTTACAATTGACGCTCAAGAATTATTTCAGGACGTTTTTATCTGTCACTCTTTCCTAATCCTCTCCAACACTCTTCACTTATTTCTCTTCTCTCCCGTCTTTCTCTTCAATTTCTTTATTTCGGTCCTTTTCTTATACTGGTATCCCTTTTCCTCTGTAGTTGTTCAGTTTCTCATTCTTCCTTTTACTTTACCTCTTCGTCCGGATCTCTCGTACACCACCTTTTCACACCAACCTCCACCTCTTACTTCCCCCCTCTCTCTCTCCTTCTACTTATTTCTTTTCCCACTATTCTCACTTCTCCTCGTCCTTCTTCATTTCTTCCCTTCTACTCACCTTCTACGTCCCTCTTACACTCCCACTCTCTCTAACACTCCCACTCTCTCTCTAGTCTCTTCCTCTCTCTTCCCCTATTTCTGCCTGTCATTCTTCATTTCTCGTCCTACCTCTACCTATCTTGTCTGTTTTCCTTTCGTGTTTTCTATCTCCCTCATACTTAGTGACTTTTTCACTCTCATTGTTCGGTTATTCTACCTACTTTTACACTACACGGTAGAACGCATACACTAAGGATATTAACTCAAATAAATCGATATCAATACCACAGAGTTTCCGATATTATTGGAACTATGCATTTCGCAAGTGCGCACTACTATTTCAGTGATCACAACTGTACACACTTATAGTTTTACTGGCAACATTACATTTTATAATGTCCATCACCTTCTTTGAAAATACACCATTGTATTATCCAATTTCGTAATTCTGCTCTTTTTTTCAACTGTTTGAAGGGCAACGGCCGAAAGGTCTACAGTTTCTCATAGATCACTAATTGGTTACAGCCCTCAAAGTGATTAGCGGAAGGTTTTGCACACAAAACATAATAAAGCTGATTTATACCTTAGCGGCTACTCATTATTAAAGAAAAGCTGCATAATTTATTATTTTTATCGGCGCCCAATAGCAGAGTGTTGTTAACATTAAGTAGGTAGCTTTGCAGAAGTATACACATACATACATATGTACAATATAATAATATTATTATTTGTTTGTTAAACAAAAGCGATAGCATTAACGCTACAAGCATTTTTCCAACAATTGTCTAAATTTTTTGCTTCTTCCTCTTGTTGTTGTTTTATTTCATGTAACTGTCACGTCATGGCTGTCTATGGTGCCTATGCTATATTGGATTTGGACTTGGCTCGCTCACGATTTGCAACTTTATATACAAATTTGAAATACGCGCCTACATAACGCAGGTAAGCAAACACAAAAGAAGTGAACGGTTTTTGACTTAAATAAAAACTACACGAAAATCGACAATATGTAAGCGCCTTCTTTGTTATTATTTTATTGTGTTTTTTTTACAATTTTAAGTTTTGATTGTTTTAGCAGCTTTTATATATGTATATATGTATGTATGTGTTTTTGACAGACAGTCGAACAAGTCGAATGAGCAGCTACTTAATTCGCCAAGTTGTGTGCGTCAGCAGCGGTGGCAACAGCACCAACAGCAGCTGGTAGATTAGATGTGTAGGCAACCAACATCAGCAGACATTGCACATTTTGATTGTTTCCTTAGATTGCCTGGATTTTTATGTAATCTTTGTAAACCCACTGCGAGGCACGATTTATGCCAATGCGCCAATGTAGGCGCGTTTTGGGTACAAGTTTTTACTGTGGCTTATTGATCAATTCATCAATATTCTAAGTTTGTTTTTTTACTTTTTTCTCGTTTTCCTATACTGAATTTGAAAAACTAACTTGTTGCCATGCATTAAAAATTTTACTTTTTATATTATTGTACATACATATGTCTACTTGTGGCTAAAATCGTAACCTAATAATGGTTGATTTAAAGTTTAAAAAGCAATGGCTGTATTCTCTCTGAAGATAAGATTGTGGGTAGCTATGCAAAAGTTGATTGCCGAACTCTTAGTTTCTTTAATGCCGAAAGATATGGTACTATGTTTTAACGCTACCGGGTTGATTTGCATTCCTTACTCTAGCAATTGCGATTATTTCAGTATAACTCTGTACCGTTCGTTATATTCCACACAAAAATTGTTATTCTTGGAGCAGCTACATGCAACTGATCTAATGGTGTGCTCCATACTATGCTGTTTTGGGAAGGTATCGAACCCACTCCGAAACAAGAGAATGAGATATGTGGCGAATGTTAGAAATTTCGATGCGTCACTGTATTATAGTAAATAAATGCTACACAACAATAATTAGCCATATACACATATATACATAGAAGGCAACTAAGAATATTTCACACATACTTAACCAGTAGCTAGAAGAGAAGATAATAATTCACACATATGTAGACGACAATAAAGTGCGCTATACATGTATATAGCCAAAACCAATAAGAGGTAAATAAACGAGAAATAAATAAACATTTATTCGAAACGGCTCGCGAAAACTCTAGACTCTGGGAGAAAAGGGTGAACGAGTCGAATGAAGAAAGCAGCGCAGTCCAACCTATGGTCAATCAATTTGCTTTTAACGATATAATTGACGAACGCGAGTATTGTAATTGTAAAGTACTACTACTAGTGTAAAAGAAGAACATTTTGCTGTACTGAATATTGAGTTGCTTATTCTACAGTTCAGAGATTCGAACGTATACAGAAGCAGCAAAACAATCAGAAATTTGCGCAAAATTTGTCACAATATATTTAAAAGCAGTCATACTTTTGCTAGTGTCATGTGTAAGGAATGGTTCCAAAACCTAATACTGTTCCTGGCATATTCCCGCATTTATAGAATATGTATTTACTTTAAAACTTTTGCAGCTCTTAGCCGGTTATCGACAAGGCTTTCTTCTGTCCACGCCTCAGTCGCAGGTGTGAAAATATTAACAGAAAATTGTTGGATGGATTAACAGAAAGTTGTTGGATGGAAACTCACTAAAGCAAAAATTAATAAATCTTGAACTCACTCTCATTTCTTATATTAAATAATCAGACCCCAATCTAACGAAAATTCCGTGCAAGTTTTTTCCCTTCTCCGAATCCTCGTTTCTAATATAAATTCCGTGAGAGTTTTTTACTTCTCCCTTTCCTCGTATTCTGAACAATGTTCGAAAAAGCGGAAACCGGTTATGGGAGAAAAGTAGGTATTATGATGTGAGTGAGAGGGAGATTTTTCCTATCATTTTAAAAGAAATTGCTCACGTTGATAAGCTGACACGAACGCTGTCATAAAATGTACGTAAATTGTATTTTTTGATTGAAAATTACTTATTTATTAGGTATGTAATCCATACAATAATATTCTCGTCGATTCCTCTGATTTCAGGTCTAAAATACAAATAAGCACCAGATAGAACTACTAATCGATTTGATGCAAAGTCATCCGGGAATGGCGCAGGTTGTTTTAAAGGAGCAAGAAGCTTACACAGATTTTGGCGGACCACCAGCAAAATGCCTTGCCGAATGGAAAAAGGTGCTTATGTTCATGAAAAAGTTGTATACATACAAGCTGACTAAACTTATGGGTTCTAGCGTAGTGGGCTGATCAAAAAAAATTCGTGCTGTCAAAAAGCAGCGAACATACCATAAGAGTTCCAGAGGCACTGGCGGTGGCCCAAATAACGATACCAGTTTTCCACAACAGAAAGGCAATATTTGAGTTGATCGTATGAAGGAATCCGTGAGGCAGTGGCGAGAATACATTTAGACTGCCATCTAGGAAGACGATATTGCCGCAAATTGATGGCTACTTCAAATTGAAGATGGAACTACAGTTAGGAAAGTGGTGTTGTGACGACATTCGTCCAAGTGAGTGCAATGTGAGTAGCTAACGGATTCGAGGAATTGAGTGAGACTGTGGTAGGCATTGATTGTCGAGGTATGCATGATGACCCAGTTATTAGTGTTGGTTGATGAGAGCCCCCAAGATGCTTTGATTGAAAGGCCCGCTTCCTCAAAAGATTGCCATCTAAGAGATCTTCCTCTCGACATATTCTTCAAGAAGGAATTGTCAATCAACGCGCGCTCTGTGATACCATGTTAAAAGGTGCAGTGTCAGATTCCACTGATCAGAAAGAAAATCATTAAAAAATATATAGGATAGGGCGATTGACGACTATCTGCAATTAATAAAAAGCTTATAAGGAAATGATAAAATTAAAAAGAGAGGAATAGGATGAATTGAAAAGGCATAATTTAGTAATGGTGAATCTCTATGCTCCGCCAGCTAGAAAATAATAGAAAAATACCTAGTTCGCATGACACTTGTATATAGGCAAGCTACCTGAATTTAGTGCTGAATAGTCCTTTAATATTGACTAAAACTATAAGACTAGTAAATTTTTTAATCGAATTATTTTTTATTTTATTTCATAGTAGTAGTATTAATATCAGTATTCTACATGTCTTACGTTCACCTATTTTATTTTGTAGACTATAATATTACTTATTACACTGTGTGTTATGACGAGCACTATTTGTGATATTTCTATTTTTTGTAAGAAAAATGAGACTGAAACTCTTAGTAGAATTAAGTAAAATGTACTAATTGTGATACCTGAATATAAAGGCCAGATAAAAAATGAATTTAAAACAGAAAATAAAATATTAAACTCAAAGTGTGTGTTTTCATTCTTAAAATTTAGAGCGAGCTTCCAATGTTGTTTCGTATGTTTTGCGGCTGGCGTTCAAATACTGAGCAAGCAAGGGTATTAAATCTTGAATTTCTGTTTTGAGTTGCCTGCTCTTCTGTGTACTTGTACTTCTGTCCATATCTGTGTATGGCCTTGAATGATGCATATGTTGTGCAGGCAGCGCGCAGCACACGTTTATCAATTTTTGCATGCCTTTTTTTTTGGAGTGTAATGTAATTCTCTCTTGCACAAGGCGACACGCTCCATCGATTTTTCAGCACCCCATTGTTTCAGTTGTTGGCGACATAATGTCATCTGTATAGAGCCTTCGTCGGGAGCTCCGATGTGGTTGTCATAATCCCTGGTTCTAAAGGATACCCGGGCTCACCTAGTTTAAAAAGTCCTTATATCAATACAAATATTTAATTTTGAATATTTTCTTATTCCCCATACCCAAAAATTGGCTCACCGTTGCAAATACTGGTCTTCAAGGTGAGTTCTCAATTCACTCACATTCCAAATTAAGGAGTCATGTGAGGCACCGGGGTGGGAAGCATCAACGTACCGAATTTTCAGCTCATCGTCACACATCTAAGAAATACAATGCCATGTTCATATATTTTCAATTGGACTATTTATAATAGCTTAACAAACATTACATTTAAGCTGTAGTAGCCCGCTTCCTATTGTAGTAGAGATTCTTGGGTTT
>JARSSU010031736.1:0-86452 GCA_029619165.1 Eurosta solidaginis
AAGAAAAAAAATGGTTTAAAATTGAATGGATTTTAGGTGATAAGGAATGTAAAGATTTAGATATAGAATTTGGTGAAAATTAAAAGAAGACTCGTTCTCCCGTAAAATTTACATTTTGGCGCGCTTACCTTTTTTCGCGGTAGGGCTCGAAGTACAAGTTATAGCAATCGCATGTTAGACAATTTCATATATATCATGGTCCATGCATTATGTTTCGAGTGTTTAATTTATATGGCGTTATCATCAAACTATGATCTATGTACCAAATTTCAAACCTCTAGCCATTTCATAAGTCGACAAGGTTCACACCTAACGTAACACTTTTACTATGTAATGTAATGGCAAAGAATTTGCATTATAGTCTATGCTTAAAATCGCTTTTTTTCAATAAAAGCTATTAAACCCTTGAAGCTGGCATGGAACTTCCAACTATTTTAATAATTTTCAGATTTTAAGTAAATTATAATTGTGTTTCATTAATACGCAAGCCTAAAAGGCTGCACTAACAACTAGACGACCAATAAAGACTTGATTTAGTATAGAATATTCAAGCTCATGTGCGTTGTTGTAAATTTATTTATATGAATTTTGCCAAATGTTGACATTATCTGCATGCACATGGGGCTGCACAATGCACAAAATGAATTTTAGTTTAAAATTTGTGGCAGCATAAATTGTATTAGCCAACAGATTTTCAAATTAAATCAAAACAAAAAATTTTGCTTTTAATTAGATTAAACAGAATATTTGTGTGAAATTCTTAATGAAGCTTTGTGAATTAAGGAGTTTGTGGCTAAGCATGCTTGCGCATATTTTTCTCTACATTTCTATACATGCATATATTTTTACGATTTAAATACAGTGCTGTGCAAACAATTAGCACCAAATTCAATGCAAATATATAATTGGTTGTAATTTTCACGCTAATAAATTTAAAGCAACGGTTTTTCAAAATAAAATATCATTCACTACACTTACAGCAATTACAAGTGAGCATAGCAACAAAAATGTGTATTTTGCCTGGCATGGAGCTATATAAAACAAAAGCAACAAACTAGTATGTTGGAAACGAACCCTTCTTTCTTAGAAAGTTAGCATAGTTCCAACCTAAAGGTGTGATTGGAATTCATGTATTGATATCAGTTGTTATTCCCCATTGATGTTTCATAGCGGGGACTAACGGTTTCGTGTTTAAATAAGCTTTAACTGGAAACATTCCGTTTTAAAAGCCCGATTAGGGTCTCAAAGGGATTCAAAGCTTTTTTTGTGGGTCAACGAATAAGAGACTGTAAGCCCGTGCATTCCTAGATTATAACTTATTAGTCTTGAACACTATTATGGGTCGTTGTTGTACTAAGAAATTCTTCTATGGCGCATATTCTACTGCGCTTTTAAGATTATTTTCTTTCAAAATTGATTTTTATAATAAAATTGGAGAGCGATATAAACTATTTCTTGTAGAAGGGTCTTTCAAAGGCAAATCGTAGAATAATTTTGCCACCACTGTGGGAAATTTTTATTTATTTTTAAGTTTATTAGCGTGAAAAATACAGCCAATTACATATTTGCTTGGAATCTGTTGCTTTTGTTTCGCACAACACTGTACATAACACTGGTCGACACATTTTATGTTGCATGAGATTTGATGTATGATTGTTAAAGTACTTTTTAACCTTATTTCAAATATGGACAAGGCTTTTTTCTAGCAGCTCTTGTTTCCAAAATATTTAATAATAAAGTTTTTTGTGAAAATAATTTTTTTTATAAAAAAAACTTTATTAGTATAATTACAGTGAGGTAAATTTGCTTTTAAGAGATTTTCTTTTATGACTTGATTCAGGAGCACTACTCCGTATGCTGCAGCAGTAATCAGCTAACATATGAGCGTTCCAGTGCCCTTGATATCGCTCTTACAGAGTGCGGAGTTCTTGGTGAAAATGCTCGCCCTACTCTTCACTGGCATCGCCTAAATTTTTAGGAAAACGGTTCAAATGTCTGTGGAGGCAATGCATCATGATACTTGTGTTGGAAAGTATAACATCAGTTGGTCATAAAGTTAGGCAACTTTCTGTTTCCTAAAAAGTATTTTACAACCCAAACGAACTCGTCCTACACAGACTTTTCAGTTGCTTTCATGCGGCTACTGAACTATGGATCACAAATTAGTTTTTCTCTTCTCTGGGTGTTCGAAAATCCCAGTTTTCATCTTTTCAGAAGACAGTTTTGAAAAGATTTCGAAATTTATTTGAAACATTCACCAATTTTGTTCTAAGGCCTTTATATATTGTTTAATAGACGCAATTTGATATGCAGAGGAGGTAATATTATATGGTAAGCATTGTCTAGATTGGGATAAACCCATTTAGAGTGATTTCTGCAGTTTATTCCTGTTGTGTTTACCACAAAGAATAACAGTCGCTGTGATGTTCCGACAGTTTACGCCATATCACTGGAGTTTGTTACTTGAAATGAGGGCTTTTTTCATTTGCCCTTAAGCATAATTACTAAACACAACTTTTACATACAAACCTGGAAACAAAAGTCTGTTATTAGTTTGATACGGAGAAACGCATAAGTATATATAAGCTCGTTAATCTAGGTCTGTGGTATTCAAACGAAATTGCTTGAAAATATACACACCACAAATAAACAAAAACTGTTTGAATTGTTTACGCACATTCTCCTTGATGAGCTTTATAAATAACGCAATGGATTACAGCAGCTACTACACCTACCATGGTATAATACCAACTAAGAAGTGATTTGAAATCAGCGATCCTAATGGGTGAGAAACAAAAGGAAAACTCCATGCAACAGACAAAAAGTGCTATGCATGGAAAATAACTTTAACAGTTTTAAACCTGCCATGAAAAGCTCTCAGTGAAAACTCATCTGCCTTGCAGAAGCCGTTCGGAGTCGGCATAAAACAAGTAGGTCCTGTCCCGCTGACCTTAAACTCAAAACAAAAACGTTTTATAAATGCGTAAAGGTAAAACCGCCTACTACTAATTAGAAAAAAAAGAAGTACCACCAAAGCCTGTTTAGACTATTCTCCTTGTTATAAAAAAAAATGAATTAAAGCAAGTAAGAAAGTCGTAGTTCGGGTGATACCGCACTTTGCATACCCGGTAGTGCACTATAAACGCTGTTGTTGTCTGATTTGGTATATTTTTGTGCAACTTATGGCATTAAAAGTATTTTGGAAAGAGTAACAATAATTGGGACAGGTCACGCCCATTTTCAAAATTTGTTTAATATTTGTTCTTAGCGCAACCATACCACTACTAAGGTAGAATATCAGTCAAATGTAGTTAAGTTTAGAAAAAGAGGGCGTGGTATTTAATTGATTTTGATTATCTTTCACTCAGCTTATATAATTTGGCAAGGCTAGTGTCTCAAGCCAAATTGCAATGTAATATCTTTAACGACTTTTGATTTACGGCTTGTTAAACTTCCATGGTGCAACGCCCATATTCCAAAATTTTCGGAATTTATATTTTGCCTCATAAATCCAATGCACCTACCAAATTTCATTAGCTTAGTGGTATTCGTTTTTGAATTATCTAATTTTTTCCACTTTTCTAAATTTTCGATATCGAAAAAGTGGGCGTGGTTATCGTCCGATTACGCTCGTTTTTCAATACCAATCTATTCTGGGTACAGATAAGCCCGTATACCGATTTTGCAGAAGATATCTCAATATTTGCTCAAGTGTTCGTGTTAACGAACGGATATGGCTTAATCAAATATTTTTTTCGAAACTGATGATTTTGATATAGTCTTTATCTATATCGATTCCTTTATACCTGTAAAACTAACCGTTATCCAATCAAAGTTATAATACCCTGTATACAAATATAGCTGGGTATAAAAACTTGAATAAATATATATTCTGAAACTTTATTTAATAAATTGGGAAAAATGTTGTAACTTCTACCTTCGATGGTTAATAAAACAGCACAAACGTCCGGATTAATTATCTTAGTACTTTGTTTTTCAGTCCTCAATCCAATAATGAACCGGAATTCCACTATCTTCTCTTTCTTCCATTCCTTTCCTTTACAGTGATGTATTTTTGCTTATTCTATTAATTAGTTCCCATGGTTGTATATTTTACTTATTCTGTTACATTTGTTGACATGGTTGCATTTATGATCTTACAATGTAAACAACGTGACATCAGGACGGACAAGGGCGACAGCTGTTTGCACAAATGATAGCATACGTTTGGGCGTTTCTCAAATATATGCATGTGTTTGTGCGTTACTCTCCGCTGCTTGTATGGACATATGGGTAGACAAAATTATTGATTTGCTGATGTGCATACAAGTCACTGTTTAGTATAGGCTTAGAGATGATAGTATCCCTTAAAAAAATAAGTGTTAAAAAAATTAGTGTTGCTAATATTCGTCACAGTATTATTCTCGTATTATTAAAAGGAATTGCAGAGCTTTTCAAGACATATCCATATAATATTAAATAACCAAGTTCAAGTATCAGGAAAAACCTAAAATAAATAGATTGAAGCTACTACGAATTTTGCAACATTTTTATTTCTTATAGAGACAAAGGCAGATAATCATAAAAACAATGTTTTGAGCAATTTCAGTATAATTAGATTTTGCTAATTTTCTTACAGTTCCAGTTCCCCTACAAAGCTTTAAAAAAAGAAACAAGTGCACGCTAACTAATTTTTGCAAATTTTTAACAAGTCTAGAATAACAAGTCTGTCGAATTTCGACATAATAACTTCAAAGGAGTTAAGATCTGTGGCTTGTAAAATAAAAATGTTTTCCTCTTGGATATCATTTAAAAACGAGAAAAGTAAGTGCTAAATAAGAAAAAATGTTATAAATAATGTATGTAGAGAAATGTTCATATTTGTTTAATTTTTTATGTAAATTGTATTTTTATTTTATGTTTCTGTAATTTGTTTATAGTTCAAAGTCCTGAAGACGGTTACCGTGTGTAACCGAAATATATTGTAAACTAAAGAAGAAACAATTTTGGTGTTTTAATACTAAAAATTGGACCTGAAGCCGGTTAAAGAAATTCCTTAGTAACAGAAAAAGGTCGCCAAGGATTTCATAGAAAAAAATGGTATATGATAATCCGCCATCAAAAATCTAGAAAAGCTATTTTTAAAGAATATAACCTTTTTTGTCCTTGGTTGTGAGAATAACGGCAGGGAATATCTATTCGGACGTGCTCAGCTTTACAATTGACTGCTCTTACTTACTGAGCTACTATTTTCTCAAATTAATGAAAAGTCTTATACAAACATAAGAAATTATCAGGTATTTAATTGAAAATTGCTTTAGTTTAAACCATTTTAAAAAACGATTTTTCTCATTTTAGGCGCCAACAACGCGGCTGAATCGGCTGATTGGACCTTATCGACGCGGCTTCAGACCTGGTAAAGTCTACCAACGACCAGATTTTCACAATGCGCTAATGCGAAAAAGCCACCACACGAGAGCTGCTTTTATGCCGCTATGTCCGAATTTGGTTTCCCAGCAACTCTTAGTCGGCTGTTCAAAATGACGTTGAGCAACACCATCAGCTCAGAAAGACCGCCTCTCGTGCGATTTCTTTAATTTTATGCTGGAGAAAATTATGCTAGCTGCAGAACTTAATCGCTCTGGAACAATATTCTATAAAAGTGTGCAATTACTGGCATATGCTAGTGACAATGAAAGCATCGGCTTGAACACCCGCGCCATAAGCTCTGCTTACTCCAAGCTGAAAAAAAGCGCAAAAGATGGGTGTGATAGTGAATGAGGACAAAAGTACCTGCTGTCATCCAGCAAAGAGCCAGCGCATTTGCGCCTTGGCAATCACGCCACTGTTGGCAGCCATAAATTCGAAATAGTAAAAGACTTCGTTTATCTGCGTACCAGTATTAGCAGAAACAATAAAAGAGCACCGCAGGATGAGTTAGAAGTGTAGTGAAATAATTTTCTATCTAATTGCATTGAGACCAGAATATGGGAAGGGAAGCGCCGTCAGTAAAAAATTGTGTATTCCAAATTTTAGTTAGGCTTATAGCTAAATAAGTTTTTTTTTCCAAGAATTCTCCGGTGGACCGAGTTTTCGAAATAAAAATTCTATTCTTCGGAACCCATGCATTTGTTCGAGTTTTAAAAACTCAAATGCTACGCATCACTTTTATCGTGAAAAATATGCTTTTTACTTAAAAAAAAATGCTTTATACCTAACGAGGGGATTTTATGCTGTACCTATCTTCCAATCTGAGTCGTGCTTCTTTAAATTTTTACTACGGGACGGGACTCCGAACTGTATCGGCAAGTCAGATTAATTTTCACGGAGAACATTTTCATGGCAGTAACACACTCAGAGTGCTTGCCAAAACACTGCCGAAGGGCGATCCGGCTTAGAAAAGCTATTTTCTTATTGTAATTTTCGATGCTGCTTTGCCCGGGACTAGAACCCAAGTTCTACGGTGTGGTAGGTGAAGCACGCTACCACGACCACACGGTGGCCGCCAAAAAAGATGCTTTAATGAAAGAAATATGCGATTCATATTGCAATCGTAAATTTATCAAACATTTTTAATAATTTCGTAAAAGCTGCTATATTAGCAATTACGCGTATATTTTATCAATACAGATCCGATAAAAAAATAAAATAAAACAAGTAAGGAAGGGACTGTCTTCGGCTGTGCCGAAGACTTCATACCTTTCATGAATGGGGCTGAACAATAATCTTATCCCGTTCGTAATCTCCAAATAATCGGATGTATAAAATAGGAAATATATAGTGAACAGATGTATATACCTAAACGATTTTTAAGATAAATATAAATAAAAAATGGCAAAAATCCCTTATCTGAACGATCTGTTGTATGAGATATATATTATATATAGCTCGGATCGAATGATTTTTACAGGAAATCTTCTATGATATATTAGAATATATTTCACCAAGTTTCACGTTTTTTATACTGGAAATTAAGGGAGAAATTGCCAAAAATCTTTCTATCTGAACGATCGGTTGTATGGGATATATACTATATATAGCTCCGATCAAAGTGATTTTTTCAGCATATCTTCTATGATATATTAAATATATATCACCGAGTTTCACGTTTTATACTTTCTAAATTGCGGCAGAAATGACCAAAATCATCTTATATGAACGATCGGTTTATATGGGAGATATATGTTGTAGTTGTCCGATCCTACCGGATCCGACAAATGTCTAATACAATACAAAAATACACCCTTGTGCCAAATTTCATTGAGATACCTTAAAATTTGAGGGACTAGTTTGCGTTCAAACAGACAGACGGACGGACAGACGGACATGGCTATATCAACTCAGTTCGTCGCCCTGATCAATTCGGTATACTTAATGGTGAGTCTATCTTCTATATTTCTCAAGGTTACAAACATCGGATCAAAGTTAATATACCATTTCATGTTCATGAAAGGTATAATTATTGCAATATTTTTGTTAGCTGGGCACTGAAATTTGTGCTTGAACTTAAATTTGTATTTTATACAGCCATCCTATTAAGCTTTTTAACAATTATTTTCCAGAACACATAAATCAAAGCAACTATACATACATACATACATTCGTATTTTCTTTGTTTTTGTTTTCACTCATAAGTTTTTTGCGAACCTGCATAACATGTTGAGCATGCATAATAGCCGTGTTTTTTTTACACGCGTATACGTTTCGTTTGCGCGTGAAAAAAAACGCCTATCCTCGCTTAGATAATGCTTAGGAGACCCATCTAGCGGCAGTGGTTAAATAACTACAGCTACAGCACAGGGTATACCGAAAAACGGATACACAACCCTCTGATGGCCATAGGGTATAACATATAGCTGTATCAGTTGCGATGAATTGTGGACACCCATAGAATACATAGAATTAGTGTAGAGGGTGAAACAGACACATATTTTAGTTACATCTGAGTATAATACGTAGTGAAATTTAGTAGGACAAATTTTATGCGCAGCAATTTCAGAGGTGTATTTAAAGTTTGTCGCTTAGCAGTCCATATAAAGTTTAAGCGTAAACGTATATAGAAGAATAAAAAAACTAAACAAACACAGCTAATATTAATCCCAACTAAAACTATTATTTTTTTTTGTTTTGTTGCCCATATTTTTGTGGTGCTAACTGGAAAATACATGCATGACAACCCACACATTTATAAAATTATCACTGCAATTTCAAGCCACAATTCATTACACATCAAAAAATTTAACTTATGTTCAGATTGCATAAAAGAAAAAAAAATTAAAAAACAAAAAAGTCAATTATGTATTTATTGCTACTATCGCGTGCGAACAAGCCGAATTGCACTTAAAAATTATGACACAATGAAATGAAAAACAACAACAAAAAAATCACACGCTTTTCTGCAAACAGCTCACAATTCTCCTAATTTTTATACCTTTCATGAACATGAAATGGTATATTAACTTTGATCCGATGTTTGTAACGTTGAGAAATATAGAAGACAGGCTCACCGTTAAGTATACGGAATTGATCAGGGCGACGAACTGAGTTGATATAGCCATGTCCGTCTGTCCATCCGTTTGTCTGTTTGAACGCAAACTAGTTCCTCAAATTTTGAGATATCTCAATGAAATTTGGCGCAAGGATGTATTTTTGTATTATATTAGACATTTGTCGGATCCGGTAGGATCAGACCACTATAACATATATCTCGCATACAACCGATCCTTCAGATAACACAATTTTGGTCATTCCTGCCGCAATTTAGAAAGTATAAACGTGAAACTCGGTGATATATATTTTAATATATCATAGAAGATTTCCTGTAAAAAATCATTTCGATCGGAGCTATATATATATATGTATATCCCATACAACCGATCGTTCAGATAAGGGGGTTTTTGCCATTTTTTTATATTTATCTTAAAATCGTTTGGGAATGCACATCTGTTCACTATATATTTCTTATCTTACACAGCGCATTATTTGGAAATTACGAATGGGATAAGATTATTGTTCAGCCCCATTCATGAAAGGTATAAAGCCTTCGGCACAGCCGAAGACAGTCCAGTCCTTACTTGTTTTTTTTCTCCTTCTCTTATCTTTCTACATCCGCTTGTGAGTTAATATGTATGTAGTGTATAACGTAACGCTTGACCGCAGCTGATCACCAGCGTTGACAGAATAATATAAATCCATGCAAACTAACGCAGTTGCAGGGGCACATGCACACAAGTCAGACGGCAGGAACAATTAAATTAAGTGCCGTCATTTAAATGTTTTATTATGTGTGACGGTGACACCCACACGCGTGCGAATACACGCACATGCTTACTATACGCATATACAGTTGCGGTCAAAATCTGAGTAGTACTTATGGCTCGTTTCATTTAAGTAGCCAAGTTTTTTTAATCGCACCAATTTTTCGGTATGCACTGTTAAATCTATTAGACTAAGAAATCGACTTCAGAACATGCAATCAATTGTTAGGATTAATCTGTTGTTGTAAATTTGTATGAAATTTTAGTTGCCACTGCTTTAAAGTCATTCAAAATCTTAGTAGTGCGTGAAAGTGTGTCTAAATAAAGGGAAAGTGAGTTTAGTTTACTTAATCGTATCAAATATCAACAGAAATCAGCTGTTCTATCAATCAATCGTATATCAATAAAAACTTACATGCGCTTGCGCTGCCATCTGGCGAATGTTAGCAACTGCCGGTAATGCAGTGTTAGTTCTAATCAAATATTCACAATAGTGCTATAGTGGAAATAGATTTCTTTGTGTGCTCACAATCGTTTATTTTTAAAAAAATATTTTAGTAAAATATAGCTAAACAAAAGCACTACGATTAATAATGCCCAAAGCTCGCTAATAGCACGAATCCCCATTTTTACAACCAAAACTTTATTTATAGATTTGGATTCCAAATAAGAGCGAGAAAGGTACTTGCACATAAAAACTACCATTAGAAAAAAAATATAAGATTATATTACTAATGGGCAAATTCATATTACTCCTTATTGAGTAATATCGAACAAGATGAATTGCACAGCTGAGCAGCTCGCCCTCAAAAAAAATGTATTGCTGATGGCAAAACGTATACAAAACATAAATTCAATGCGCGATAACCTTCGAATAGATTTTAGGCCTAGCTTCACTTACAATTTGCGTCGTGCTCTTTTTTAATTTTTCGACTCCGAACGGCATCTGCAATGCAGATGAATTTTAATTGAACTTCATGGCAGAAATATACTCGAAATGTTTGTCAAATCACTGCCGAGGGGCGACCCCGCTTAGAAAAATTTATTGAAAAAATTTGTTTCCAAATTTTCAATGTTGCTTTGACAAAGAATTGAACCCACGATCTGCAGTGTAGTAGACGAAGCACGCTACTACCACTCCACGCCGGCAAAACGTATGTGGAAGTGCAAAATATCATTGGTTGCGTAATGCCATAAAGTACCAAGGAAGGGAAAGTGTGAAAGAAAACCAGCAATGTTGATAAAAGAAGTTAGGCCTGTCGTCAGATATTCAAAGCAATTTTAATTTGCGGCTGCTACTGAGATCAAATATGCCTCAGAAGTGTCTTCAATCATTGAGAATATTGTTGTTGTTGTATTAGCGACCAAAACCCTCCCCGAAGTTTTTGAGGAGTTTAATCGGTGTTGATGGTCCTTTGCCGTATATATATCCGGTACGTTCTGGTATTAAAGCACCGTTAGAATATTAGCCCGACTATGTCAAGAACGACTAATATGACCACATTAAACCTTGTAGGCCGTCACGCCCTCCATCCCCTAGTTTCATAAGGAACTTGCGGTCGCCAGAGCCTCGCCTGCCAAATATGTGTATAAAAAATTGATATTTATAACAAATGAGGTGGACAATTAGGTTGCGGAAGCTTTGAAGCTTCAAAGCTTTGTATTGCGCTTATCAACCCCTAGAATTCCAATACAAGTCGGAAAATACAGAATGGTTTTAAAAGAATCTGATTAAAATTTTAGCGATTATATAAGCAAAGATTAAGACTGTTCGTCTGCGTTTGCGTGAGCATGACTTGTGTGCATTCAGTCCAACAAAGATACCGCTGTTGACTAAAACTTATGTGCCGAAAAACATTTGAATTTGGCGCGCATTTCTTGTTTGCACGACTGGAAGATTATGTATTGTGGTAAGAGGTCAGCCCAATATGTAAGGCGGCCAGCTTATACCGAATACCATCCGAAGTATACAATAAAAACCGTAAAGCATGGAATTTTGCCTGGACATGCTTTTCTTAGCTACGCGTGGGACCCATTCACAGGGTTTTAGGAAGTTATGAGTGGCGCTTCATATGTTGCAATATTCAAGGACATCATGCTGCCATATTGCAGATACGAAATGCCACTTGTTTGGACGTTCCACCAAGACACCGATCGGAAATATACAAACAAAGTAGCAAATAGATAGTTTGAGAAAAGTCAGATCAAAATCATGGAATGGCCGTCATAGACGCCTAACATAAACCCCGTTGAAAATGTTTGGGATTGATATCAAAAGGCAATATCCCAACGTAAGGCAACATCGAATGCGCAACTATGGGAATCGATTTCGATTGAAAGCTGCTAAAAACTTGGTACCTTAATTGCACGTTGCTGCAAGTAATTACTGTTTGATATTTGGGCTATCAGAGGGAAAAATTTAATTTTTTTATAGAATCTATCACATGTACTTTTAACCCTTTTTTTAAGTATGTCCACTAGTAAGATTTTGACCGCAGCTGTACATATATATACACATAAATGTGAAGTAAAGCGAAACTCTATTTGCGGGTTAATATGATTAAGTGCGGCGAACAGCGCTGATGCAAAATAACAAAAAGGAAAACAAAGATCACAACCAACGGATGACAGCTTCAACGAACAATTGTGAGCTGATTCTTTTTTTATACCTTTCATGAACATGAAATGCTATATTTACTTTGGTCCGATGTTTGTAACGTTGAGAAATATAGAAGATAGACTCACCATTAAGTATACCGAATTGATCAGGGCGACGAACTGAGTTGATATAGCCATGTCCGTCTGTCCGTCCGTCTGTCTGTTTGAACGCAAACTAGTCCCTCAAATTTTGAGATATCTCAATGAAATTTGGCACAAGGATGTATTTTTGTATTATATTAGACATTTTTCGGATCCGGTAGGATCGGACCACTATAACATATATCTCCCATACAACCGATCGTTCAGATAAGACGATTTTGGTCATTCCTGCCGCAATTTAGAAAGTATAAACGTGAAACTCGGTGATGTATATTCTAATATATCATAGAAGGTATCCTGAAAAAATCACTCTGATCGGAGCTATATGTATATAGTATATAACTATCCCATACAACCGATCGTTCAGATAGAAAGATTTTTGGCCATTTCTCCCTTAGTTTCCAATATAAAAACGTGAAACTTGGTGATATTTATTCTAATATATTATAGAAGATTTCATGAAAAAATTATTTTGATATGAGCTATATATAATATATATCCCATACAACCGATCGTTCAGATCAGGGGGTTTTTTGCCATTTTTTTTATTTATCTTAAAATCGTTTAGGTATGTACATATGTTCACTATATATTTCTTATATTACACAGCGCATTATTTGGAGATTACGAATGGGATAAGATTATTGTTCAGCCCCATTCATGAAAGGTATGAAGTCTACGGCACAGTCGAAGACAGTCCCGTCCTTACTTGTTTTTGTTTTTTTTTCTTTCATAAAAAATTAGCAGCAAACTGTTGGCCCTCACTAAAGAATGCTTGCAGTTGATATTATTGCTGTAGATTGGTTGGAGAGCAAAAGTGAAAAGCAAAATCCTGAAGCATTACAATGTTATAAAAAAAAGTAAACAAACGTTAATTGGAGCTGTGCAAGAACAGAAAAACATAATGAAGCAGCAGTTGATCACGTAAGGCGAGTAAATTAAAAGGAAGCCAAATTTATTTATTTACAAATTGCAATGTGCGAGAGTTTTAGGGGCAATGTGTGGGAGTGGCTGCCAGTGCAACTTTTGCTGGGAGAACTATAGCCGTATGGGTTAGGCTAGGTGCGTTTTGCTGATACGGACCTCGCATAGACTGAATGGGTCTATGTTATAAAATAACTTCGACTTGTTGGCAGATTTCACAAGCTTTTTAGGCCAAATACTACTAGGTTTCTTAGCCTTGTAAGCGCAGGTCACGAGCACATAATGTGCTTGATCGTTTTCTTCTCTAAACTGCACTTCCTACATTCGCTATTACTAAGAAGAGCTAATTTAAAAATATGTGACGTCAGAAGGCAGTGCCCTCTTTGCGATGTTTAAGTAACTTGATAGTCTAAAGTTGTAACAGCTGCACATGATCTTCGACATTATGCAGCTCTCGCCTTCTTTTAATATCGCCCAACCTGATGTGCTCTGTTTAACTAGCTCATCCGCTTTTTCATTTCCATCCATTCCCAATAAAAATGTATATTTTTTACATTTTTTAACATGGTGTTAGGTGTTGTGCAATGCGAGATTATTGCCTTAATTGCTGCTTGGTTGTCAGAGTAAAAATTTATGCGGCTGCATTTAAAGCTATTTTCCTACAGTGCTTCTTTTTCCCTGGCAGCTTTTAGGATTTGTTTATTTCCGGATTTGCGGAGTATAACGCAGATCCTACACCTTCCATTACCTTGGAACCATAGGAATACACGTGTATCGCCTCGTCTGCCATTTGAGCACCCTTGCGCCAACCTTACACATCAAAGCGCAGGCAAAGAACTAGGTAGTGTGTTCGTCCAAGATATTTTATGACGCTATGCTACTATGGCCATATGATCTGCGCTCAAGCTTTGAGTCTCGTTGCAGTTGTGATGTTCAGTATGACATACAGTGCAGCAGTTATGATTACTGAGAGTTATTTGGTAATTTGTTTATACCCAGCACGTAAATGTACGCAAGGGTTTTTGATTGGGTAAAAATTGTAAGTAATGGCATGAAGGAGTCCAGGTAGATTAAAAAATAAATAAAAAATAAACGTAAGGCGCGATAACCTCCGAACAGATTTTAGACCGAGCTTCTCTTCCAATTTGCGTGGTGCTCCTTTTTTATTTTTCCTACAAATTGGCGGGACAGGCCCTACTTGTTTTATGCCGACTTTGCACGGTATCTGCAATGTATATGAGTTTTCACTGAGAGCTCCTTAAGGCAGAAATAAACTCGGAGTGATTGCCAAACACTGCCAAGGAGCGACCCCGCTTAGAAAAATTTTCTTCTAATTGAAAAAACTTGTTTCTAAAATTTTGATGTTGCTTTTCCCGGGGCGTGAACCCAGGATCCATCGAAAAAAATTTTCACTGGGTGATGTCCGTCTAACTCGAGCAAAAGTTGAAATATCTTTACGAAAATAGAGCAACTTCTAACAATAATCACGCCCCCTTTGTCGGTATCGAAAACTTCGGAAAATGGCATATGCGATAATTCTGTACCAAAAATTGATAAGTAATATTTCTTTGTTAAAATTTTGGAAAATGGGCGTGGCATCGCCCAAAAGCGGTTGGAGGTATTATGGTGAAATTTAGTACGGAAAATTGTTCTTTTTCTAAGTATATATGGGGTATTCCATCCCATTTCGACCAATTTTGAACCCGACCCCTTTAGAATTGGCTGAAAGTTTTTCTTCTTTTTCTAGCTTACGAAAGACGTTTTTCAGAATTTTTTTAAAATTTTTTCATCCAACTCAAAAAAAGTTATGAATTTTTAAAAAAACACCGTTTTTGTTTTCAAAATGCTATAACTTCTTCAAAAATTTACCGTTTGGGATCTTTTTTTTTAATTTGTTTTTAAATGTACTTTTCGGAAAAAATACAAAACAAAATTTTTAAAGTTTTTTTTTGTAATTTTTCAGTTTTTCGAGATTTTTCGAATTTCGCCATTTTTTTTTCTCATAAAAAAATTCAATCAATTCTGCAATCATCCCCACTAATCCCGGAGTGGGCCGATTTTATTATTATTTAACTAAAAAAAAATTTTTTTAATTTTTTGGTATTTTTTCCGAAAAGTACATTTAAAAACAAATTTAAAAAAAAAGATCCCAAACGGTCAATTTTTGAAAAAGTTATAGCATTTTGAAAACAAAAACGGTGTTTTTTTTTAATTCATAACCTTTTTTGAGTTGGATGAAAAAATTTGAAAAAATTCTGAAAAACGTCTTTCGTAAGCTAGAAAAAGAAGAAAAACTTTCAGCCAATTCTAAAGGGAGTCGGGTTCAAAATTGGTCGAAATGGGATGGAATATCCCATATACAGTAAGTGAAATTCACCGAAAACGGTTGACGACGACGTCATTAAAAAAAATTATTATTTATACATTAAATTTATTATTTCCTTAAATGTTTTAAAAGCAAAATATTTAGTGCCTTTACGGTTTATAACAAAATTATACTGATATTTCACTTCAGTGTGATACGGTGAAGAAAAATACAAACATTTCTAAAATTGGACGTGGCCCCGACCCTTATTTACATAATCTATCTATATAACTATTAATGCCATAAATTAAGCAAAAGTCGACCAATCCTAACAAAAATGTATATAAGGCATTTTGTTAATGACAATTACTGGTTTTTGTAAAAATGGAGGAAGTTGCATGGAAAACATCCCCACTTTTTACGCTTAGCCCTTTGTTCTTCTGTCCGCCCAAAAGCACGATTACTTGAGCAAAAATTTCACCGAAATTATTATCTGAACTCAAAATATAGTGGGATTCAGATAATAATCATGCCTTCTTTTTCGATATCGAAAATTTCGAAATATTTAAAATCTGTAACAATGATATACAATAACCGATAAAGTGATTCAACTTTATGACGCAGAATATAAACTTAGTAAATTTTTTTGAAAATGAGCATAGCACCGCCCACATTCAGTAGAAGAATATTATAAAATTTTTTAGAGCTTTCAATAAAGAGGCATTGGTATCACCTTGCGACTTGGCAAAAGCGGATAAAGACCAAGCATACATTTTTAAAGTTATTTAAAGTTTAAATAAACTTCCAACGTATTTATGGTAGTAATAATATGGTTATTATCAGTTGTGATGTGGAATGTGGTAAAGTACGAAAATAAAAAGATACAAATAAAACGTTGGTAGCTCTGCTCTTTTCTATTTAGTTTTTTCACAGCACAATGACAAACGGCCCAATTCTAAAGAAATTTGGTAAAACCCTTGCTTTAGGTTAGTAACTTGTTTAAATCGTCTTAGGGAAGCCAATTATATATGGCGAGATTAAGAGAAGGAGAGAGGTGCACATGATCGACTAAGCGGGAAAGGCTTAGGACTGTAAAGTGTCGAACATTATGTGTAGGGGGTACATGGCTTTAAATTGGGCTTACCAGTTATAGCATATCGAGAACGTTCTGTACTCATACTTGCGCTGCAAGTGGCATAGGTCCTAGAAAGCTTCTATTATTAGCCAAGAGGACGGAATTGTTTTATAACATAGGTCATGGTTTTTGATAGGGTTTTTCAGTTTGGTCGTCAAACAAACTTCTGGGACAACTACGAATTCATTCAGTTTATGTTAGGTCCTAATGGACCGGCCAGGTAAGCCTTACCTAACCTATGGCAGGCGATATTGTATATATATCGGCTTTGCTGTCAGTTAACGTTCGTGACATTTTTATTTAAACTTCAAAAAAGTCTAAGGCTGACGACAGAGTTCAAGCGAGAAGCGTTGGGTACAATATAAGATAGAAAGCTATGAAAATTATTTCTTATGGAAAATTCTAAAAAATGTCAGAGAGAGCGAGCACTTTGTCCTTAGCCTAAACATAAAGTTCGAAAGTTTTATAAAACTTTCTCGAATTTTTGAGTTTATTCGAAAACATTTTTGAGATTGGTTTGTATAGTTTCATACACAATACTGAAGGCGGTTACTTCTTAAATTATTGAAAATAAAAAGATTAAAAATGTAATTGACGGAATTCAATAAAAGGGGAAAAATTACTGATAAAATATTTACAATTTTGCTGCCTTTTATGTTCACTTTGGTGTATCACTTAAATTTTTTTAAATTAAATCTAACTTTTTATACACTCCACAGCAATCAATAAAGACTAATGCTTAAATCACAACATACCGCGAACATTTTTAGCACAGTCTAAACCATAAACAGTTTGACAGAGTTTGTCAAAATTAATAAATTTATTATATGATGCGGCAACCAAAGATTTTTTTGTGCGCCATGGCGTATGAGTGACATTCACATATCGCCAAAAACACGCGCATATTTTCACTATTTTTCGGTTAATCAAAACCGCAGTTTAAATTACTCATTTAGGCTAAGTTTATGATCGAGCGTAATCGCATCGCGCGATGCGACGAGAAACGCTCCATCGCTTATTACATTTTCGCTAGCGTTATCGCTGGCTGATTGAGTGTTTATAGTAGAGCGAAATCGCAAGCGATGGAATGCTCAACATTATAACTCAACATCTTTTTATTCACGTTGTGGCAGTGTAGAGAAAGCAACATGCGTATATTAACTCGTAAAATTTTATTATTAGAAAATGGCATTTGTTACGAAAAAAATATTTAAAAAGTATACATAAGAAAAAAATATCAAGTGCATCCAACCGCCAAGGAAAGAAAATATTGTGGTGAATTCCATAATTTACATGTACGCCTCTTTACATGCTTTTTTAATTATATTGCGATTGTGGTAATCTGCATGACGCAAATTCCACAAGCACTGCTTGTCACGTACCTTTTCAATAAACACCATAATCATCCATATTGTTTCGCTAATTTCGCTCAACTGAATCAAATATTTTGGTTGCAAATTTTCGTCGCTTTTGTCGCTTGTAATCAATCGCTCAATTCGCTTTACGCTAAATCAATTTGTCATAAACATCTCCATATGCACTAATATAATTCATCGCTAACAGCGATTCTCATCGCATCGCGCGATGCGATTACGCTCGATCATAAACTTAGCCTTAGTTTTCAGTTGCAGTTTAATTGCTAATACTACCAAATACTTGATGGCACTCTAAGCAACGCTGACGTTTTTTTTTATACTCAGCGTGCTTTGCACACAGAGTATATTAACTTTGATTGAATAACGAGTGGTTGTACAGGTATAAAGGAATCGATATAGATATAGACTTCCATATATCAAAATCATCAGTATCGAAAAAAAATTTGATTGAGTCATGTCCGTCCGTCCGTCCGTCTGTCCATTAACACGATAACTTGAGTAAATATTGAGATATCTTACCAAACTTGGTATACGAGCTTATCTGGACCCAGAATAGATTGGTATTGAAAAAGAGCGAAATTGGATGAAAACCACGCCCACTTTTTATATATATAACATTTTGGAAAACACAAAAAAACTGATTATTTCGTAAATAATACACCTAGAATGTTGAAATTGGACGTGTGGACTGATATTGAGACTCTTGATAAAAATTAAAAAAAAATTTAAATGGGCGTGGCACCGCCCACTTGTAATAAAATCAGTTTTACAAATATTATTAATCATAAATCAAAAATGGTTAAACCTATCGTAACAAAATTCGGCAGAGAGGTTGCCTCTGCTATAAGGAAAGCTTTGAAGAAAAATTAACGAAGTCGGTTAAGGAATACGCCCACTTTTATATACAAAATTTTTAAAAGGGTCACGGACGAATAAAAAAAGCTATATCTTTGCAAAAAAGAGCTCTGTTACAACGAAATTTCATTTTCCAAGTGGATTTACAACAATAAATAGGAAAAACTTCAAATTTTAAAAATGGGCGTAGCGTCCCTTTTATGACTAAAAAATTTTCTATGTTTCGGGAGCCATAACTCGAAGAAAAATTAACACATCATAATGAAATTGTGTACACACATATCCCTTATAGCTGAAAATATTTCTAGTAAAATGGACGGGATCGGTGGAAAACCACGGCAAATTAGATATAAAACAAGTTTAAAAGGGTCGTAGACTAGAATAATAAGCTATAACTAAGCAAAAAAAGAGTTTTGAAGCAATGATATTTCACTTATCAAGTTTTATTTTAAGAGAAAATGGAGAGACATTTTTTTAAACGGGCGGTGCTTCGTGTTATGTAGAAAAGTAATTTATCTGAAATTAAATGTACAATCGAAGCTCACGCTGAGTATATACTGTTCGGTTACACCCGAACTTAGACACTTTTACTTGTTTTACCTAAATTTGCCGATTAAAATAAATAGTGAATGCTTCAAATTGTTTTAAACGAGAGGCTCTAGTTTTTTTAAATCCTTTTTTATATGCTAGCCAAAAAGTTATTAAATTTAAATTAAAACTATTAGCAATTTTCGTTTATCATTTTTCGATTTTGCCACTTTTAATTTCGCTAAGATAATCTTGACTTGATCATTTATTAGTTATAAAAATTGAAAATTAAACACACTCTTTCGCTCTTAAAAAGCTATTTAAAACATTAAAAAAAATCACAAAACAATTTTCTTTGTATTTGTTGTCGCAAGTAACCCTGCTTCTCGATAACTGGCGCCTACTGTGAGCACCAGGAGAGAAAAAATATTATTCGATAAGCCGCTCCAAATGCAGCTGAGAGCTCCTGTTCCTCTGCTTCAAAATGCCGACGTAGAAAGAAATATTTTTTGAACCGGAGTTTCTTCATACAATCTCAATGATGACCCAACAATAAAAGCCGTTGGACTTTTATTCCTTGCATTATGCTTATATCTACATGAAGCTCATACGGGTCATCATTAAGCCCCGCATACACAAACTTGACAATACGGGAGGTCAATAAGCAACAAAGAGTGTGAAAATGAATAAGACGCCAGGGTCAAATGAAAATCCAGCAGAAACCATTGAGAAAGTTCCTGAAATGCGCCCAGAGGTCTTGCTGAATATTTATGTAAACAAATTCTAAGGAACGTCTATTCGGAAACATAGGAAAATTGCAAGGTAGCGTTGATTGGCAAGTGTTAAGGAGACCCAAACCAGTCATCAGCAAACCGGCCATTATGCACGCTCGACGTAGATGGAAAAACTGTTTGAAAAATTACTACAACCGCATCCAAGCAGCAAAATTATCACCCTGGCAACATAGATTTAGACCTGAATTTGCATGTAACAAATATTTTCAATAGCGCTAGATGTATAGAATTCTTAGAGGATTCACCAATAGTGTTTTTAAATTCCTTGTTACCTTAAAAGCTTAATCCGAGCTACTTTCGATATCACTGGGAAGCTTTATAATTGACGACGGATTTTCTGTCAGTGTACAAGTTTTACTTTGAACACTTTAGTAGTAGTACGAAGAAGTAAAAAATACAGCCACAATTTTTTTTCGATATTTTGCATGCGGCAAGCAACCACCAAGGGCGACGAAAGGAACTGATCAAAAGTCTCTTTAAAGTGCTTCAACGCTGAAGCTCCCGAGGAAAAAAGCCAAACTGCCCAATGGTCTGGCTAAATAAAGTTATTTGAAAGCAAAATTTAAGTAGCAAAAAGAGTTTCAGAGATTCAGCCTTTCATAAAGCCTCAAAAAGTATCATGGTATGGTGGAGCGTACATTTCCCCCCACACAAAGTTCCAGGTTCAAGTGGAGAGCAAAGCAGCATCAAAAATTTAGAAAAAAACAAGTAAGGACGGGACTGTGCCGAAGACTTCATACCTTTCATGAATGGGGCTGAACAATAATCTTATCCCATTCGTAATCTCCGAATAATCGAATGTATAAGATAAGAAATATATAGTGAACAGATCTACATACCTAAACGATTTTTAAGATAAATATAAAATAAAAAATAGGTAGGTACTTTGTGTGAGGATGCAAAGCTTCAGGTTTTTTGTGGTCTGAATGTAAAAACTATGACTACGAATCACATATTTCAAAAATATATGACGTAAACGTAACTATTTGATGAAATTTGATGAACTTTGAAGCTTCTATCCGTAAAAAAGGGGCAAATATGACAGTTTATATGAAGTATATAATATATATATCACCGATCTCTATAATTTTTTCAGACAAAAATATATGCTATATTCGTAAACATTTGGTGAAATTTGAAGCTTCTAGCTGTTAAAATGGGCCTGAAATTACGAAAAGTTTCTTATCTGAACAATCGGTTGTATGAGATATATACTATATATACCACCGATCTCAATGATTTTTTCAGACAACAATATATGCCACATACGTAAGCATTCGGTGAAATTTGAAGCTTCTAGCTTTTAAACTGGGGCTAAAATTGCGAAAATATATATATACTATATATATACTATATATATATTATATATATATACTATATATACTACCATATATACTGTATATACCACCGATCTGTATAATTTTTTCAGACAACAATATATGCTATATACGTAAGCATTCGTTGAAATTTGAAGCCTCTAGCTCTTAAAATAGGGCAGCAATTACGAAAAGTTTCTTATCTGAACAATCGGTTGTAGGGGATATATACTATATATACGACCGATCTCATTAATTTTTTCAGGCAACAATATGTGCAATATACAAAATTATATGGTGAAGTTTGAAGCTTCAATCTGTTAAATTGAGTAAGATATTACAAAAATCCTCTTTTTCTGAAAAATCGGTTGTATGCAGGATATATGCTATAGTGGTCCGATCCGGCCGGTTCCGACAAATGTTTAATCGGACACCCAAATACACCCTGCTCACCATATTTTATCAAGATATCTCAAAAATTGAAGGACTAGTTTGCATATAAACAGACAGACGGACAGACGGACATGGCTAAATCAACTCAGCTCTTCAACCTGATTCTTTCGGTATACTTAATGGTGGGTCTATCTATTTTCCTTTAAGGACTTACAATTTTGGGTTTTGTCACGAAATTAATATACCATTTCATTTTCATGAAAGGTATAATAATTTCTGTAAGAAAAAAGTTTTTCTAAGCATAGTCGCATAATGGATTGGCGAACACTACGATTGATTTATGCCATGAAAAGCTTCGCGGTGAAAATTAATCTGCCTTACAGCTGCCGCTAGGAGTTTGCATAGAATCAGTGGTCCTGCCAATTTGGGGGAAAATTAAAAAAAAGGAGCATGACGCAAGTTGGAAGCGAAGCTCGTTCATAAACTCCGCGGAGGTAAATCGTGACAAATGTATACAAATTCTTTTATATACAGTTCTTAGCAGAAAATATGAGGATGTTTTTAGTTTAAAACTTTGCAGCAAAAATGAAAGGCAGTCACTAAAAGCACCAGTCTCGTACTAAAGATTTAACGCCTACCTCCAAACTGGTGGTTATCGGATGCAGAGCGGGGCAGTTGGTGCCATCACTTGCACGAACAGCGCTTAAGTCTAGGATTTCCGAATTTAAATTAATTACTCAAATGCAGCGACTATACCCGAACCATCAACGACAGAGCCAGTTAAAAACGCCTTCGAAGGGTCTGCAAAGGGGGGCAGTTCAAACGTCCTGGTACATCACAATGTTAAAAGTTGTCAGGGGAATGTACTACGTAGAAATGGAATTAGAACTAGTATCGTCTCATAATGCGACACTTCAGCGCTAATTAGGAACCAGCTCTATTAGCTACAGCGAACTTATTGAACAAATTTTAAAACGGTGGGTCTATTCACATCACCTTGATTATTAATTTATGTGCTTTAAAATAATTACTGTCTAGAATATTTTGTTGCTGTCGTGGGCTAAAAAGCATAATTACATAAGTAGATAGCCCGATAAGCCCACTTACGTGAATAGTTTCAATTAAATAACTGTATTAAAAAATTAAATACTGGATAAGGCCATTCTTGGCAACACTTTTAACGAAAATAAATATCAACAAGTAAGAAGGCTAAGTTCGGGTGTAACCGAACATTGAATACTCAGCTGAGCGCTATGGAGACAAAATAAGGGAAAATCACCATGTAGGAAAATGAACCTTGGGTAACCCTGCAATATGTTTGTATGACATGTGAATTAAATGGAAGGTATCAAAGAGTATTTTTAGAGGGAGTGGACCTTAGTTCTATAGGTGGACGCCTTTTCGAGATATCGCCATATAGATGGCCAGGAGTTACTCTAGAATTTGTTTGTACGATATGGGTATCAATGAAAGGTGTTAATGAGTACTTTAAAAGGGAGTGGTGGCAGTTGTATATGTGAAGCCGTTTTCGAGATATTGACCAAAATGTGGACCACAGTGACCCAGAACATCATCTGTTGGGTACCGCTAATTTATTTATATATGTAATACCACGAACAGTATTCCTGCCAAGATTACAAGGGCTTTTGATTTCGCCCTGCAAAACTTTTTCATTTCTTCTACTTAATATGGTAGGTGTCACACCCATTTTGCAAAATTTTTTTCTAAAGTTATATTTTGCGTCAATAAACCAATCCAGTTACCATGTTTCATTCCTTTTTTCGTATTTGGTATAGAATTATGGCATCATTTTTCGTAACTTTCGATGTCGAAAAATGGGCGTGGTCATAGTCGGATTTACGCAATTTTTTACACCAAGATAAGTGAGTCGGGATAAGTACGTGAACTGAGTTTAGTAAAGATATATCGATTTTTGCTCAATTATCGTGTTAATGGCCGAGCGGAAGGACAGACGGTCGACTGTGTATAAAAACTGGGCGTGGCATCACCGATTTCGCCCATTTTCACAGAAAAGAGTTATCGTCATAAAATCTATGCCACTACCCAAATTTCAAAATGATTGGTTAATTTTTGTTCGACTTATGTCGTTAAAGTATCCTAGACAAATTAAATGAAAAAGGGCGGAGCCACGCCCATTCGAAATTTTCATTTATTTTTGTATTTATTGCACCATATCATTACTGGAGTCGAATGTTGACATATTACTTATATGCTGTAAAGATATTAAATTTTTGTTAAAATTTGACTTTAAAAACATTTTTTTTTAAAGTGGGCGTGGTCGTTTCTCCGATTTTGTTAATTTTATTAAGCATTTTATTTTTATGCATAGTAATAGAAGCAACGTTCCTGCCAAATTTCATCATGATATCTTCAACGACTGCCAAATTACAGCTTGCAAAACTTTTAAATACCTTCTTTTAAAAAGTGGGCGGCGTAACGCCCATTGTCCAAAGTTTTACAAGTTTTCTATTCTGCGTCATAATTTCAACTCACATACCAAGTTTCATCGCTTATCCGTCTTTGGTAATGAATTATCGCACTTTTTCGGTTTTCGAAATTTTCGATATCGAAAAGTGGGCGTGTTTATAGTCCGATATCGTTCATTTTAAATAGCGATCTGAGATGGTGCCAGGAACCTACGTACCAAATTTCATCGATATCCCTCAAATTTACTCAAGTTATCGTGTTAACGGGCAGACGGACGGACGGCATGGCTCAATCAAATTTTTTTCGATAGTGATGATTTTGATTTATGGAAATTTATATCTATCTCGATTCCTTTATAGTCTGTACACCAACCGTTATCCAATCGAAGTTAATATACTCTGTGAGCTCTGCTCACTTGAGTATAATAAGATTCCCGGAACACAACTGATCTTGAGGAATAGCGACGCAAGACCAAAGTACATCTAGACAAGTGCCGAAGTCGGAGGGTGACACAAACGGTCGCAACGTCCATTGACCTCGTACACCTCTAAATGGCCACAGCTTCCATTAAAGCTACGCTCATATGGAATGGTCAAATTTCAAGTTCCAAAAGCATAAAATTTCAAACGAGTTGACATTGTGACCAATTTCCTCGCAAAAATGGACATTCAGTCAACTCGTGCTATATCAAGTGCCATTAGGTCAATTAAGGAAAGATTCCTTTTTGTTAACAGTTGAATGAAAATAAAACCGAACATTGTCACTCCCGGGAGAAAATGTTTTGCAAGAGGGTTACAAGAATAATCGGAACAATTGTCGCCTTGCCTATCCTGATGTCACATTGTTTCAATGTTTTTCAGAATTATTATATAAAATTATTATTATAAAGCAGTACTTAAGGAAATTGTTTTCACTTCCTCGTTCCACAGAAAGAATGGGTTCCTTAAAAACAGTGGCAGTAAAAAATTTGGTATTAAAAGAAACTTACTTAGCTTAGCCTCAGCGACCCTTACCGTTTGCGAGTTACATAAAATTGTCTACCCAACTTTCGTGGTAAGTGGCCTCAATTGACGTATGTGTTGGCTTACAAAAAATCTTTGATTTTGAGTCTTGAGATCGCGAAAATGTATCCATCTTATCATATAAGGAAAAAATTCCGCTATTTTTATACATTTTATGAAATGATATGATATATCTCAAATTGTAAGTCCTTAAAGGAAAAGAGATAGGCCGACCCACCAATAAGTATACCGAAATGATCAGGATGAAGAACTGAGTTGACTTAGCCATGTCCGTCTGTCCGTCTGCCTGTTTGTATGCAAACTAGTACCTCATTCTTGAGAAATCTTCACAAAATTTGTGTGAGCGAGATTACTTAGGTGTCCGATTACACATTTGTCGGAGCCGGCCGATTCGGGCCACTATAGCATGTATCCTCCATACAAGCGATTTTTCAGGAAAAATAGTATTTTTGTCATATCTTCCTTAATTTATCAGATTGAAACTTCAATCTTCACCATACGCTTTCGTATATTCCGCATATTGTTGTCTGAGATATGATTGAGATCGGTCGTATATATAGGCATATATCCCCCACAACCGGTTGGTTAAGATAGAAGCCTTTCGTAATTACTGCCCCACTGTAACAGCTAGAGGCTCAAATTTCACCGATGCTTACGTTTACGTTATACACTGTTATGATAAGTGATTCACTGTCATAGCTATTTCATGCAGACCACAAAAAACGTGAAACTTTGCATCCTCACACAAACTACCTACCTATTTTTTTATTATACTCAGCTGAACAGAGCTCCACAGAGTATATTAACTTTGTTCGCATAACGGTAATCCGTAACGGCATAAACTAATCGAGATAGATATAGACTTATGTATATCAAAATGATCTGTGCGAAAAAAGAAATTCATTTAGCCATGTCCGTCCGTCCGTCCATCCGTCCGTCGAATACTTGAGTAAATTTTGAGGTATCTTAATGAGATTTGGTATATACGTTCCTCGGCACTCATCTCAGATCGCTATTTAAAATGAACTATAGATCGGTCTATAAGGACGCCCGCTTTTTCGATATCGAAAATTTCGAAAACACGAAAAAGTGCGATAATTCATCACCAAAGACGGATAAAGCGATTTAAACTTGGTAGGTAGGTTGAACTTATGACGTAGAATAGAAAATTTGTAAAATTTTGGATAATGGGCGTGGCACCGCCCACTTTTAAAAGAAGGTAATACAAAAGTTTTGCAATCCGTAAATTGGCAGTCGTTTAAGATATCATGATGAAATTTGGCACGAACGTTACTCCTATTACTATATATGTGCTAAATAAAAATTAGCAAACTCGGATGACCTACACGCCCACTTTAAACAAAAAAAATTTTTTAAGTCAAATTTTAACAAAAAATTTAATACCTTTACACTATATAAGTAAATTGTGTCAACATTCAACTACAGTAATGATATGGTGCAACAAAATACAAAAATAAAAGGAAATTTCAAAATGGGCGTAACTCCGCCCTTTTTCATTTAATTTGTCTAGACAACTTTTGATGTCATAAGTCGAACAAAAATGTATCAATCCTTTGTGAAATTTGGTAAGGGCATAGCTTCTATGCCGATAACTATTTTCTGTGAAAATGGGAGAATTCGGTTTAAGCCACGCCCAGTTTTTATACACAGTCGACCGTCTGTCCTTCCGCTCGGCCTTTAACACGATAACTTGAGCAAAAATCGATATATCTTTACTAAACTTAGTTCACGTACTTATATCGACACACTTTATCTTGGTGTTAAAAATGGGCGAAATCCGCCTATGACCACGCCTACTTTTTCGATATCGAAAATTTCAAAAATGAGAAAAATGCCATATTTCTATACCAAATACGAAAAAAGGAAGGAAATATGGTGATTCTGGGTCACTATGGTCCACATTTTGGTCAGTATCTCGAAAACACCACCTTCACATATACTACTAAGCGCCACTTCCTTTTAAAACCATCATTAATACCTTTAATTTGATACCCGTATCGTAAAAACACTTTCTAGAGCACCCCTGGTCCACCTTTTGGCGATATCTCGAAAAAACGTCCACCTATAGAACTATGGCCCACTCCCTTCTAAAATACTCTTTAATACCTTCCATTTGATACTCACGTCATACAAACACATTCCAGGGTTACCCTAGGTTCATTTTCCTACATGGTGATTTTCCCTTATTATACTCAGTTGAGCAGAGCTCACAGAGTATATTAAGTTTGATTGGATAACGGTTGGTTGTACATATATAAAGGAATCGAGATAGATATAGACTTCCATATATCAAAATAATCAGGATCGAAAAAAAATTTGATTGAGCCATGTCCGTCCGTCCGTCCGTCCGTTAACACGATAACTTGAGTAAATTTTGATGTATCTTGATGAAATTTGGTATGTAGGTTCCTGAGCACTCATCTCAGATCGCTGTTTAAAATGAACGATATCGGACTATAACCACGCCCACTTTTTCGATATCGAAAATTTCGAAAAACCGAAAAAGTGCGATAATTCATTACAAAAGACCGATAAAGCGACGAAACTTGGTAGATGAGTTGAACTTATGACGCAAAATAGAAAATTAGTAAAATTTTGGACAATGGGCGTGGCACCGCCCACTTTTAAAAGAAGGTAATTTAAAAGTTTTGCAAGCTGTAATTTGGCAGTCGTTGAAGATATCATGATGAAATTTGGCAGGAACGTTACTCTTATTACTATATGTACGCTTAATAAAAATTAGCAAAATCGGAGAGGGACCACGCCCACTTTTAAAAAAAAATTTTTTTTAAGTAAAATTTTAACAAAAAATTTAATATCTTTACAGTATATAAGTAAATTATGTCAAGATTCAACTCCAGTAATGATATGGTGCAACAAAATACAAAAATAAAAGAAAATTTAAAAATGGGCGTGGCTCCGCCCTTTTTCATTTAATTTGTCTAGGATACTTTTAACGCCATAAGTCGAACAAAAATTAACCAATCCTTTTGAAATTTGGTAGGGGCATAGATTTTATGGCGCTAACTGTTTTCTGTGAAAATGGGCGAAATCGGTTGATGTCACGCCCAGTTTTTATACACAGTCGTCCGTCTGTCCTTCCGCATGGCCGTTAACACGATAACTTGAGCAAAAATCGATATATCTTTACTAAACTCAGTTCACGTACTTATCTGAACTCACTTTATCTTGGTATGAAAAATGAACGAAATCCGACTATGACCACGCCCACTTTTTCGATATCGAAAATTACGAAAAATGAAAAAAATGCCATAATTCTATACCAAATACGAAAAAAGGGATGAAATATGTTAAGGTAATTGGATTGTTTTATTGACGCGAATTATAACTTTAGAAAAAACTTTATAAAATGGTTGTGACACCTACCATATTAAGTAGAAGAAAATGAAAAAGTTCTGCAGGGCGAAATAAAAAACCCTTAAAATCTTGGCAGGTATTACATATATAAATAAATTAGCGGTATCCAACAGATGATGTTCTGGGTCACCCTGGTCCACATTTTGGTCGATATCTGGAAAACGCCTTCACATATACAACTACCACCACTCCCTTTTAAAACTCTCATTAATACCTTTAATTTGATACCCATATCGTACAAACTCATTCTAGAGTCACCCCTGGTCCACCTTTATGGCGATATTTCGAAAAGGCGAACACCTATAGAACGAAGGCCCACTCCCTTTTAAAAATACTCATTAACACCTTTCATTTGATACCCATATCGTACAAACAAAGTCTAGAGTCACCCCTGGTCCAGAAAGGCCCACTCCCTCTGAAAATACTCATTAACTCCTTTCGTTTGATACCCATATTGCACAAACAATTCTAGAGTCACCCCTGGCCCACCTTTATGGCGATATCTCGAAACGGCGTCCACATATGGAACTAAGGATTACTCCCTTTTAAAATACTCATTAACACCTTTCATTTGATACCCATATCGTACAAACGCATTCTAGAGTCACACCTGGTCCATCTTTATGGCGATATCTCGAAAAGGCGTCCACCTATAGAACTAAGGCCCACTCCCTCTTAAAATACTAATTAACTCCTTTCGTTTGATACCCATATTGCACAAACGAATTCTAGAGTCACCCCTGGTCCACCTTTATGGCGATATCTCGAAAAGGGGTCCACCTATAGAACTAAGCCCCACGCCCTTTTAAAATAATCATTAACACCTTTCATTTGATACCCATATCATACAAACAAATTCTAAAGTCACCCCTGGTCCACCTTTATGGCGATATCTCGAAAAGGCGAACACCTATAAAACGAAGGCCCACTCCCTTTTAAAAATACTCATTAACACCTTTCATTTGATACCCATATCGTACAAACAAAGTCTAGAGTCACCCCTGGTCCACCTTTATTGCGATACCTCGAAAATGCGTCCACCTATAGAACTAAGGCCCACTCCCTCTTAAAATACTCATTAACTCCTTTCGTTTGATACCCATATTGCACAAACGAATTCTAGAGTCACCCCTGGCCCACCTTTATGGCGATATCTCGAAACGGCGTCCACCTATAGAACTAAGGCTCACTCCCTTTTAAAATACTCATTAACACCTTTCGTTTGATGCCCATATTGTGCAAACAAATTCTAGGGTCACCCCTGGTCCACCTTTATGGCGATATCTCGAAACGGCGTCCACCTATGGAACTAAGGATTACTCCCTTTTAAAATGCTCATTAACACCTTTCATTTGATACCCATATCGTACAAACGCATTCTAGAGTCACCCCTGGTCCATCTTTACGGCGATATCTCGAAAAGGCGTCCATCTATAGAACTTAGGTCCACGCCCTTTTAAAATACTCATTAATACCTTTCATTTGATACCCATATCGTACAAACGCATTCTAGAGTCAACCCTGATCCACCTTTATGGCTATATCCCTAAATGGCGTCCACCTATAGAACTATGGCCCACTCCCTCATAAAATACTCTTTAATGCCTTTCATTTGATACACATGTCATACAAACACATTCCAGGGTTTCCCTCGGTTCATTTTCCTACATGGTTATTTTCCCTTATGTTGTCACCATAGCTCTCAACTGAGTATGTAATGTTCGGTTTGCACCCGAACTTAACCTTCCTTACTTGTTTTTGTATCCAAAGTTCGCAGCTGAGTATGTAATGTTCGGTTGCACCCGAACTTAGCCTTCCTTACTTATTTTACACTTATCTTAAAAATCGCTTAGGTATGTACATACATCTGTTCACTATATATTTCATATCTTATACAGCCGATTATTTGGATATTACGAATGAGATAAGGTTATTGTTCAGCCCCATTCATGAAAGGTATGAAGTCTTCGACATAGCCGATGACAATCTCGTCCTTACTTGTTCATTATTGATATTTGTCTGAGGCATCCACCTGGTTAATAATTTCTGGTTTCCATTAGAGTGAAATATAATTAAACAATATTCTGCTGAGAAATCTTTGTGAGTAGGATGAACTTATCAACTAAAATTCTTATCCACCCTGCCGATTTTATACAGCTCTCGACATAGTAAATATATAGTTGCGGTATTTTTCGCGATATGGTCTTACGATCAAATCGAGGTTTTCTGGTTCATAATAAAGCTAAATTTAAAGAATTTAGCGATTGAATGAAGTTTACGAACATTTGAAGTGCTCATAAGTCCAATTGACATTAAGGCCGTGGACATTATGACACGCCTTCCTTAAAACACGTTTCAATAAAATACGTAACATAGTTTCAGAAAAATCGATGCTCTGACGTTAGCAGATTTAGTGTTACCATATTATACAGAAAAAAATCACAATCACAAATACACCTACACTCAGCGAAAAAATCGTTCTAAAACGAACGAAACAAGTTCAAAATTAAGAACATTCGTTGACAAAAGTCTGTTAAGTACGTTTTTCTTAACTCGTGACCGATGGGCTTGTTTTAAGAAAAGTTTTTCCAAACACACCGTTTGTATTTGATGACCAGTTTGGTATTGATGTGTGAAACTTCTGTGCTCATTCTTGGGCTTGATTTAAGATTTTTTGTTCTCACGCTTCGAGAACAATTTGGGGTCGATTTAGCATTTTTCGGTCTCAATTCAAGAACGGTTCGCGCTTGATCTTTGGTGGGAGGGGTACGTATTTTTTTCAATAGGTACCCATTTATTTTTTATTAATAATAATTTGTTTGTCATAAATAAAAAAATATTTATAACAAAAAAAATTTTTATTAAATTCGAGAGTTTTAAGGAAAAATTCATAATATGCATTTTTTCATACATTTCGCTTATTGAGAAATTATTCTTATTTGAAGACGTAATCTGCACATATACATAAAACATTTCTTAACAAGTTTGAGAATTAACTGTGCATATGTGAATGGAACTGAACGAAAAATAAGAGTTAAAAAAAAGAGAACATAAAAAATTGTTTTAAAAAAGTTCAGATTTGATGGTGATCGAACTTGTGCCACACGATCGCAACCGCAACATTATAGCCGCTGGGCCACTACAACTGCTTGATCCAAATGTTGTATTTAACATAGTTAGTGCACACGAATTATACCGTTTCTTTTTTCTTGAACTTAATTTAAGAACATTGTTCTCATCAATAGAACATTTGTTCATATTTTAAAACCAGCCGTTCTCTTTTCAAGAAAATGGTTGTCAGTTCAAGAACAGAGTTGTTGTTTTAAGAACAGGTCGTTCGTTTTTCAAGAACAAAAAAGTAAGAACATGTAAAGCTTGAATTGAGTCCGGTGGTACTGGATTTTAGAACGGCGTTTTTCTCTGAGTGTACAATCTTAACACACATACATACCAACTGAAAAATTACACCTTCAACACACACATACACGTACAAAACGCCATCAGTTTATTATTTAATTAAAGTATTTTACAATCTCTTAGTCATAATAAAGCCGTAAACAGCGCGCAGGGTAATAAAGCTAAAGCTCCACTTGTCTAATCAGCAAAAAACGTGAAAATATACGTAAAGTAAATATGTATAAAAAAGCAAATAGGTATAGCACAGCAAAATAAATGGAAAAAACAAAAAGTCATAAACACTCACCGAAATACTAGCCTTGTAGTGCCTTCCGCTGTTGATTGTGTGTGGATGTAAAAGTCTCCTAGGACTTAGGTTAATGTTTAAGTTGGAAAGTTCTTCACCTGTTGTATGTATTGCAACAGTATGTGTGTGTATGCATTAACTTGATACTTTAACTTGCAGTAGCAGTGAAGTAAATAATATTGGGTTTTCACTTGTTTTTGGAAACTTTTGGGGATGTGTATTTTTTTGTTGCTGCTATTTTTTGTTGGTGTCAATTTTCTTGTTTACTAACTCAGCAGAAATACGAGTTGTTTGCGGGAGGAGCACTAAGAATTCCCTTGAAATTTCAATGAGTATATTACTATTGTTTTGTTGAAATTTAGTTTTTGTTGTGCTTTCTTTTTAGTTTTTCTTCTCTCGTAGAGTAATTCAAAAGTTCTGTTTATGTCACTATTCGTCGTGCTTGTGTGATTTACTAAATTGCGTTTCAGTTACAATATTACCTTATTAAATTTTATTGCTTTTAAAACTTAAATGAGCAGCTGACACTAACACATCTATATCTGTATAAGCACACATATACACACTTTTAAGTAATTTTTGTAGTTTTGTTTATTCACGCATTAACTTACTGACGTTGGAAACACTTTTTCACATTAAAACGTCGCACACGTTCACGTTTTTCAAGTGTAAATAATTCAATTTTCATGCATAAAACACAAAAACCGGCGCACCACGCACTCGAAATGCTTGGTGTAAAAATGCTTTTGGTTTCTATAACGATGCTAACTAACTAACCGCGCCAACTCACAGTCATTTAGGTCGTTAGTGTGCTAGGCATGCAGCGCGTGAATGTGCTTACTTGTGTATGCTTTACAAATAATTCACTTTTAATGCACAAATTCTAAAAAACGTTAATTTAGTTAAATTATGATGTTAATTGCATAAAATATGCTTGAACTTTTTCGTCAAGTAGAAATATCAAATCTTATTAGCCGATTTTTTCGCAAACTTTTTTGGCTTGATTTCCAGCTTCTCCACTTGTTGAAATATGCTAAATAAATGTTGTTGTTTTTCTCAGAAGATGCTGTTATTTACACCGAAATCAATTAATCTTTTTCATTTAAGAATTTGTCCATACAAATTTTTTGGTTATTTCTTTCGTATTGTTTTAATTAACTCTTTTTTTTTATATTCTGCAAAACAAAAAAGATTTAAACATTCATGAAATTATTTTGTTTTTTTTTAGGAAAAATTTGCAAATTGGCCACGCAAAATTTTTGTATATTTTTTCATATTGTAATTAACAGTTTTTTTTTGATATTCTGGAAAAAAAAAGATTCAAACATTCATGAAATTATATTGTGTCTTTGTTAAGAAAATTTGCAAACTGTTTACTAAAGTTTATTTATACCTATTTCTTTATTTTTAAATTTTATGATTCTTTTTTGTTGTGGTTTTCGCTCGAAATCGACGAAGAATAAAATTTTGTAGCCAAATAAATGTCTTGTTGTTATCGGAAGAAAATACAGGATGCTCTTATCTGAAATCCACCGATATGCCTTTTTTTTTAGTCAGAGTTGGGCAAAATTTATTCAAAAAGCGAATAAAAGACCAATAATTTCTTTGACATTCATTGACAAATACATTTAGTATTGTTTATTAAAGAAATTGTATTTAAATAACAAAGAAACTATTTATTTTTTATTCGAATAATAAATATATATGAAATTCGAAAAATAAAATATAAGAAAACACTTATTTTCTTTTAGCTAACATACAAAATGTTTTTATTTAATATTAAATGAGTAAAATTTCGTATCTGTATCACAATTCCAATGTTACTGTTACACAAGAAAAAAAATATAAAAAAAATTGATAGGAATTTTTTTCAACCATCATTAGTGTTAAATGAAAAAAAATGCTACAGAAATTGTTTCTTTATGGGCCTACTGATTTGTAAGATCATGAGGTCGAATTGTGCTCAAGGCCTAAACAATAATAATTTTTGAGTGCGAGCAACAACAACTACTCTGAAAGTTAGTTGTTGTTGCAAGCGAGTATTTCCCATTTGCATTTAAATGCATTTACGCATTTTCTGCAAACAATTGTTTAACATTTACTTGATTAACAACATTATAAATAAAAAAAAACTCGTTCTAAACGAAACGCCGCTAATGTCGTTTCTTTCTTATAAACAAACATAAAAAAATTGTCGTTAGCTTAATGTGAAAATGTGCTAAGGCAACTTTTACGAATTTTCCAGGAGACGAAAAAAATGAATTACTTTTGAAATAACCTTCTTTTTTCAAAACTGTGAATGAGGATACCTTAATTGCAATGCTTTTGAGTGTAGAAGCTTTGAAAAAGATAAATTAAAATCATGTATGCAAAGCCAGCAGCTAGTTTATGACTTAGCACAATTTCCGCACTCAAAACAAATTGTTTCTCCTGACTTAGCACTTTTTACTCGATATGTTTTCCCATCACTCCTCACTTTTAATGATTTAAATAAAACACTAAAACTATATAGTTCAGAAAAAATACTATTTATTTGTCAAACTGCTTCTAACGGTTCTGATCTGGGACTCTTTTGCGGATGGTGCGCAGACATAATTTATATTAAATTCAAACAAATGCTGTGTTGTGTCTTATTCCAAAAAGACAACTGCCACATACTTTATCTACAAACTATATCGTTGTCAAGAGAGTAAGTAAAGACTTGAGTATAATTTTTACTCAAAACTTTCTTTTTCTAGTACCATTGACTTCGTTGTTTCAAAATTTCTTGCAATGGTTGGGTTCAATATACGTAAAACCAGTGGCTTTAAGGAGCCTATGACGTTGAAGACACTTTATATATCCTTGGTCAGAAGTCGTCTTGAATATTGCTCAATAATATGGAATCCTTTCTATGAATATATCTCCTATAAAATTGAGAGAGTTCAAAAATTGTTTACAAAAATTGCTTTACGTATGCTTCACTGACCAGACGGCCTCCCATCATGTACCAGTAGGTGCAAATTGCTTGGTCTTCAGGCTTTGCATGACAGAAAAACTTGAATCTCACTCATGCTTGCCTATAATGTAATAAACATTAGCACGAAGTGCTTTGTTACCGGAACGTACCGGATCTATATGCGGCAAAGGACCATCAACATCGGTCCAAAACCTTCGGGGAGTGTCTTTATCGTTAATACAGCAACAACAACAACTTACTTTCTTACATAATTGGCGCTTAACCGTCTAAACGGTTATGGCCGTCCAACAAGGCACGCCAGTCGCTCCGCCAACCGGCACCAATTGGTCACATCAAGGGAGTTTCGATCGTTTTCCACCTGGTCCTTCCAACGGAGTGGGGGCCGCCCTCTACCTCTGCTTCCATAGGCGGGTTCCGATAGAAACACTTTCTTGGCCGGAGCATCAACTTTCATTCGCATAACATGGCCTAGCCAGCGCAGCCGCTGCGTTTTAATTCTCTGGACTATGTTGATATCTGCGTATAGCTAGTACAGCTCATCATTAAATCTTCTTCGGTACTCGCCATCGCCAACCCGTAGAGGTCCATAAATCTTTCGAAGAACTTTTCTCTCGAACACTCCAAAGCCGCTTTCATCTGCTGTTGTCATGGTCCATGCTTCTGCCACATATAGCAGGACGGGTACGATAAGTGACTTGTAGAGTATGATTTTCGTTCGCCGAGAGAGGACTTTACTTTTCAATTGCCTACCTAGTCCAAAGTAGCAACAACAACAAAGCATGTACTTTTAGACTGAATGAATTAAATAAGTAAATAAAATGCGCGCACAAAGAAATGACTAGTAATTCAGATTGATATTATTGACTGGTTGACTTAGCACATTTTTTTTTAACAAATGACTTAGCACATTTTACACATCATTGCAAACAGCATGTAAAAATTAAAAATTAAAATATTTTTTTCTTGTGGTCGATGTATTTTGAATTCAGTTTTAAAACTGCATTAAAATACAATTTTTGAAAAAAAGTGACTTAGCACATTTTCACATTATGCTAACGTTATGTTCTATATGAAAGTATAAATAAATGGAGCAGAGGGCAGTTGGAAAAAGGTGTATAACAGCAAAACGTGGTGATGCTCATCGGTCATCGCAGGAGTGCGCGTTCAAACTCCACTCCCGGGAGAAAAGGATTTGAAGAGATTTACAAGGTATAATCGAAACATCTGTCACCTTGTCCGTCCTGATGTCACTTTGCTTAAATTTTTCCCAAATTATTAAAAAAAATATATATTTTTTTTCGATAATTTATAAAAAACCATGACGAATTTTTAAACTGAAACTAAGCAAACAATTTTGAGAAAGCTTTATGAAAATGTTTAACTTTTTTATAACTTTCTAAGCTTTTTTGATTTTGCAGTTTTGTAGCCCAATCAAATTTATTAAAACAAAGAACTAGTTATGGGCCTTCAAAATGCAGCCTTAACTCTTTCAGTGTCGTTTGCGCTCTGGGAAAATTTTAGCAAGCGCACAACCCATTGTGCTTGACGGCTGCCAAAATTACTCTACCCAAATCCAAGTTGAATTTCCTCCTCATACCGCTAGCGTTTATATTTTCTTCACTCGTTTGAGAACTATTTCATGTCAAACCCAAAATGATTTTTATTTTTGAGACTTTGTTATTCCTGCAAAAAATGCGATTAGTCTAGGATGAGTTCGGTATGAGTCGCAAAGGAGTATGCGATTAATGCCAGTTTTGATCTCTTTGTACGCGTAGAACTATTCCCTTTTGTTTGGGCATGTCCTATGAAGAGACTAATTGTACCAATTTATACCCGAACGGGAACGATAGGATCAATCCCCTTTGTACACATATGGGACGGAATGAAGACTAATCTCTTTATATGTACGGAATATTAAAACTTGCAAAAGTTTGCTAAACACATCTAAGTAAAAAAATTATTACGTCGCCAACTCATTACAAGAGATATGGGTCGACGATAATGAAACATATGGTTCAAGTCATTTAGTTTCGGTATAGGGCTCCACATTTTTCTTAAATAACTAGAATCGAACCTATAATCTGTTTTTATTTAACACACTTCATTGCGGCTTTTTTTCATGTTTCTTAAAAGGGAACTAGAGGGGATCAATTATGCCCCAATGTAGGCAAAAGATTTTAATCAGAGACGGCTCTCTTTGGGATTAGTCGCACTATTTTTTGCAGGGATTATTCAAATATGTAACTTTTTGTAGATCAAATACATTTTTTCACATGTACGTGTAATTGTTGCTATAATTTTTTGTTGTTGCTGCCAAAGAATCAGTGAAGAACTCGCTTACTCATGTAACTTTGCTGTTTTCGAAAAAAATTACGCCTTTTTTACTTTACTCGGTTGTTTGTTGTCTGCATTGCAATGATTTTCGGGTAGAATCAAACTAAAATTTTGCTTACTCGTGATATTTTTTTTGCGCTCACGTAAAAATATACTCACGCATAGTCAAACTTTTTTAAGGATTTTTGAAGCTTTTCCCAAATCTATTTTTTTGTGTGTGGATATTTGTATGAAATTTTTTTGTATAAACATGAGTAAGGGTAGCACGTACAATCGTAACATTTGTGTAACGATTATGATTACTGCAATATTAATTTGAAAAGTTGACAGTATCACTACTTTAATTGTAATCGAGTAAAAGAGCGAAAACTGTAATAATCGTAATTGTTATCATTATAACATGGGTTTGTGGTTGTTGTCATCATTGAAATATAATATTTCAACATTTTAGATAAAAAGGTACGTCGTTCCATTAAAAACTAACCAGTTACACGCAACCATATCCGTACCCGTTGAAAAGACGGATACCGGAGGGTATATGTAACATTTTTTGCTTTTTGCTGTTAAGTGTAAAGGAGTTACTACATACAAACCTATAAGATACCGCCGTTTATAGCACAAAAGCAGTAACGTGTGAAAATTCAAATCTGAGAAAATTGAGTTTTATATTCGGGAAATTTAAGATATTTAAAGTAAACTTTAAAATTTAAACCTCTTTTTATCTTTCTTTAAGAAATGACGTGGTGAATTCGTTTGCAACACTTTAACTATCGTCGGAAAGCGGGTTCAAATCCCACGCCGGGAGAAAAGGCTTTGAAGAAATTTACAAGGTATCTTCGAGACAGCTGTCGCCTTGTCCGTTCTGATGTCACCTTGTTTAAATTTTTCCAAACTATTAAATAAATTTAATTTTTGTTTAGTTAGTGAGTAAAATGTAATTATAGAAATTGACGGGCATTAAAAAAATCGTAAATGCACTATACCGCCTTTTTGCTATGGGCGGCATTATAGTTTGTATAAGCTTGTTGCGGATTCACATTTAAATCAATAACCGAAAATGCCGTTTTTTAGCCCGCTAAATTTTAGTTTAATAAAGTAGCTTAATTAACTTTGTGAAAAATTTTCTTTTTTATAATTTAACATCAACGATACAAATAGGTTGTGCAGCAATTTCAACTTTTCTAGTTATTTGACATCTAAATTTAGATTTTTTTTCAACGAAATGTTTGTACACTTATATCAATAATCCTTTAGTTGTAAAAAAATTCACGTCTAACTTCTTCTAAAAAATTTCAACCCAAATAATAAAAATTTTAAAAATTATGTGTTCATATATTTTCATTTTTATCATCTATGTACTTTGATTTCAATTCTTAGGGTCAATGCATTTTTGTTTAATTCAATTTTTGAATCAACTTGCCATTCAACTGGTCACGACATTAATATGGTCATACCATCAGAAATGAAACATTTGAGTAGTTAAGAAACGTGTTGAATTTTTAGAATTTTGTATGGTGTTAATAATTTTTGAATCACTGTTATGCAACTCAAATTAATAACAAATTTAACAAAAAAATTAAACGCGACTAACCAAAACAAAAGTATTGGGTAAAAGTGTCATCTCTTAAGTTTTCTAAATCAAGCTTAGTTGCAAAATTTTTTATTTTCTTCAAGAGCATCATTCACTTTCAAAACAAACACAATGGATGTGAATTTGCGCCATAAAAATTTTCTTTTTCCATTCGGTTTTCGGAAAACTTGAAAAAAATTATATTAGCCAAATTTGTATTGGTATGCAGATCATAACACGCTCACGAAATTTTCAGTACTTTCTTTTAAGCCAAAATTGAGGTTTTATTAGAAGATATTTGTTTTACATTATTACTGACTTTCTTTACAAATTTCGTTCAAGTTGCGGTCTGTGTGCTTCAATCGAAACGTTCAAGAATTTCTTGGGTATTTCTAGATCAAGAGTTCAAGAAATACTTACAGGCTTAAATGTATAACATATCTGCCTTGCAAATACCGTTCGGAGTCTGCATAAAACAAGTATGTGCCATCCCATCAATTTGTAGGAAAAAATAAGAGTACGACACGAGATATCAGCTTAATTTTGATAGCAGTGGACAAAACTCCAAAAGTATCTGCTCCAAAATGAGCCGAAAATATAGCAAATTTATCAAGCAACCGTACGCATTCAAAAACAGTTCAAAGAGCTCTGCGCGAGAACGGTTTTTACAGCAGAACACCACACAAAAAGCCCTTATTTCTGGAAAACCCATAAATTTTGCTTGGAGCTCACGAAAGCACACATGGAAGAGGGTCGGATTTTTGGCAAAAAGTTCAGTTTACTGATGAGGCAAAGTTCAATATTTTGGTGGCGATGAAAGAACAAAAGTGTTTGTTTGACTATAAAGCATGGTTGCGGCAGTGTTATGGTTTGGGAAACTGTGGCGGCCTCTGAAGTTGGTAGAATTAACTTTATTGAGCGTAATATGATCATATAGATTTTATAGACAAGTCTTTATTGGAAGATATTTGGAAAGCATTGCTGGATAAGTTGGAGCTCGGTGCAGGTTGGATCTTTCAGAAGGATGACAATCCAAAGCAGACGGCAGATACTGTTAAGGATTGGCTGCTTTACTATACTCGAAGACAATTATAAACACCACCAAAAAGCACGAATTTTAATATTTGAGCATTTCTGAGAAATTTTAGAACGGATAATTTGAAAAAAAAACAGGTTTCTAGCACTGCTGTCCTGCGTCATAGGAGTTTGGAACAGTATATTACCTGCATATTAAGAAATGTATTAGCCTCAATACCACGACGGCTTCAAACTGGTCTTGATACTAACGGTGGACTGACTAAAAACTAAGCAACAATATTATTTAGTGTTGCCTGAAATTGTTCATACTAAAACAGGCTTTTTTGTGCTGTGTGTACACTTTTGTCATCGTGGTTTTAAAGTTTTTTTTCTAATAACTTTGTTATTTTATATTAATGTAAGAATTTTTTTAGTTTATTTTTATTAGAAAAAGATTTAAAATAAAACTGTATAAACATATATTTCAGATAAGTTATTAGTCTTTCAATACAGCGTAAATAGGGGGTGTATGTAAACTATTGTTCGTCACTGTATTTTCAAATAAAAAGTTTTCAAGTTTGGCTTACAAGAGGAAAATATAAAATTTACTGTGGTTTTGTTTGTGCAGACTTTTTTTAACTGTATTAATTAGCGAGACATGCTCATGTTGCTTTAAACAATTGTGTTTGTTATTGTTATTAGAGAAAAATTTAAAAGTTTTACAAACGACAATGATACTACGACATGTTTCTGAATTTCACTTCTTCATCAGCTAAATTTTCGGGAGCTGAGTATTGAACTCGAATCTCCAACATTCATACCAGTGTAAAGGCAGATGCCTTTAACAACTCAGACATATGAATGCCCCGCTGCTCGCTTTGCAATTGGTCTCTAAGTATTGCTTTATTGTTGCATCTGCCTTTACACTAATATAAAGCATGAATGTTGGAGATTTCGAGTTCAATACGCAGCTCTCGAGAAGCTAGCTGATAAAGAAGTGAAATTCAGAAACATGTCCTAGTAACCATCGTCGTTTGAAAACTTTGCAGTTTTTTTCTAATATCAATAGCAGATTTTTTATTTAATCTAAAATTTATTTTTTATTCGAAAATAATATTTTCACAGTTTTTTAATGTTACTTTAACTTTTTGAATAGTGTGTTTAGTGCATTTTTTATATAAACATAACATCCAACTTTTGTTATTCTTTATTGCCGACGAAAAAAAATTGTTTTTATCCAGCGGAACCAGCCACTTCGTAAAAAAGTGCCTTCTTCAAATATTTATCCCAATATTTTTTGAAGCATATATTAACATAGTTTTACGTATATATGCATGTATGTGTGTTAGTAGGTCTTCACTAAAAGCTTTGTGCTACTTAATTCCCCCAAAAAAACGCAGCTGCCGAATTGCAGCACTCTTACGCCTCGTAGTACGCTTTTTAATTCACTGCCAAAAAAAATAAAATTATCTGTGTGTGTGTGCTTTGCCAAATTGGAAGCACTCATACGTCACTCGCTTGCCCAGCTACGCCTTTTTTCGTTGTTGCACCGTTTTTTAATGTGCTGTAATTGTTGCTTTTGTAAATGCGAAATCTGGCGCGATGGCAAAGCGCAATGCGAAAATGCGATTTCGATTTTTAACGTTTTTTTTAAGAATTCTTTCTTTGTATTTTTTATATAATTTATTTTTTGTTGCTATAGCATGTGTTTTTGTTATTTTTGTTTTTTCCCTATTTTCTGTTGGTTTTTTTTTCTTTTTGTAAATATTTTCTCTATACAATTTTGCACGTTTTACTTTTGCTTTCGTAGTTAATGAATTGTGTAGCTTAAGCGTGATTAAAATTAATTTATTCTTTCAATTTATATGTAGTTTTAATGTACATATATACGCATCTACATATGTATGTATATATAATGCACTTTTCATATCGATTTCACATTCACTCCACAAGCACTTTTGTTGTATTGCAATTAATTGTAATTAAAGTAATTTCTTGTTTTAATCACCACTTAACGCCAAATTATTATTTTCCTCATCAAACAATAATTCGTGCACGCGCACACAAACACTCATTACATATACATATACACAAGCTTACGTTAAAATATGCTTTTGTCACTAGATTTTTTTTCGAAAAATTCTGTTAGTGAACGATTTTACATTAAACGTCCAACTCGCGCTACAAACGACACGAACAATCACAACGTTCCGGCGTGAATGAGCAACTATTCCAACAGCACCAACAATTTTCACCTCAAGTCTTCGTTCGGATTTCGAAAAACTAAGTCAAGAAATGCAAACAAAACTTAAATCGTGTGCACGTTCGTACAAATAGCAATGATTCGTTACTCGTCTATGCATGTATGTACATGCAAACGTGTGTCTGCGTATACGCAATAGCGCGCAAAAACCATTTGTACATGTAATACTTATACAAAAAATAACAAAAACAACAACTACAACAAAAACCACAGCATCAAACACGCATTTGTTGTTGAGAACTATTGACGTTACATGGAATTATGAGCGACAAGCGAAATCGCCGATAACACGACAGCGGATGAAAATCGAGCGCAATGGCTTAACTGAGCACAAAATAAGACAAAACAAAAAAAAACTATCTAACGGGCTAGCCACGAAGTAACTGTTGCATATACAAACGTTTGCGAATACGAAAACTCCAGATCCAACAAACTCAACACGCACTCGTTAAGCAACAACACTGCACTCGCCAACGTTTTCGTCATACGCATCGTAGCTTGTCGTCGTCATCATCATCAACATCGCTAATCAAACGAGACCAACGCAATTCGACCTCGTTGTAATCATCATCATTGCTATTTTATGGTGAGTATATGAGGTGTATCCCGTTTAAACTCTGACACAAATAGCAATCTCTGCACGATTTTATGCTGCAGCTTATGCTCTCCAACAATTAGTTAGTTTGGTACGCTCGTCGTCGTAGCGCCAACGATGGCAGTGACCTGACACACTAGCGTATGCTATATGAGTGTGGTGACGAGTGTGTGCGCTATTTTGTTTTTTTTTACCGTATTGTATACGGATCTGGCGAAAATGCGAAACAGCGAAAATCTCAATCTCATTTGCCAAAGTAGATAATCTCTCGTGACAAGCCACGGAAATGGTGGGTACTACAAGCATATGGGTTTGTAGGTGGGCGCTCGACGGAGTGTGTAGCGGTTATAATGAGTAAATCTCTCAGGTTTAGAGGCAACCTAATAAAAGTTACTATTAAATTGTTGTTGTTGTGAAATTTTGTGCATTTTTTTATTGCTTAGCAAAGTTTTTCTACTAAAATAGGTAAGCAGCAAATTTTAAATATGTGAAAATTTGTCACTGCAATATTAATTTTTATAAACAAAAATTGCACTAAAACATTTCCGTACTTATTTAGTTTTTCATTTTACCGTCAAATTAGTTTCAAGCATATGCAAGTTCGCACTTGTTTTTCCACATATGTATGTACGCACAAACGCACTCACGCACTTAGGCACGCTTTTGCCAACCATTCGCTTTCAATTGACCGCTTACACTGATTTCTGTTTTCACATTTTACATTTGCACAACAAAAAAAGCAACACCTCAGCTCCACTCGTGTTGATGCAACAGATTGAAAACATGAACGAACACAATACAATAGAACCGTTATTGAGTAGGACAAAGCGTATTTGTTGTATGTCCTCGGGATACAAAGGTGTCAAGTGTAAACAACGCGCATTGGCTTTGTAAATTGAAAACACTTCGTGCTCACTACAACGTTTATGCTCTCATTTCTGTTTCTCTCGTTTAGCTTGACTCAAGTTGTTCTCTGAGTTTAGCTTGTTGTTATTACTCACGTTGTTACCCTTCAGAAGGACATGGGACACATTTATGCTGTTACATACATATGTAAAAGCCAATTTAGTTAAACTTGTTTTTTTTTACTGTGGTATGGTGAATAACAGTGACTTCTTCCATTAATAGAGTTAGCAGTGTGGTTAACTACTAAACCAGTTGTTAATGTTGTTTGTTTCAATTTAAAAGTCATGTGTGATTGTAATACATATGTACATCGAGAATTGCTTATTATAACACGACACACATATTTAAAAATGCAAAAATGTCTTTAAGCAGAACCGTACGTGGAAAATGAGAACTAAAATAGAGATCGCTTTTGCCGCAGTTATTTACTTATTAATAAAGGAGTTCAGTAAACTCGGCACTTAGGCGTTTTTCGTTACCAGAAAATAGCACTCGAATACTCGAAACCTAGTAAACGTTTATCACCCCCTTAAGCTGATCTGAACCTTCTTCTTCTTCTTGTAGGTATAAAGACACTCAAAAAAGTTGTTGGAGAGTCTTATCGATGAAAGGCCGTTGCTGTATCCGGTAACACATTAAATCTTTTAGATTATCCTGCCTCCATCTCCTAGTTATACCCAACTGTACTTATACACAGCGTATTATAACTTTGATTGAATAACGAGTGGTTGTACAGGTATAAAGGAATCGATATAGATATAGACTTCCATATATCAAAATCATCAGTATCGAAAAAAAATTTTATTGAGCCATGTCCGTCCCTCCGTCTGCCCATTAACACGATAACTTGAGTAAATATTGAGATATCTTCACCAAATTTTGTACACGAGCTTTTCTGGACCCCGAATAGATTGGTATTGAAAATGAGTGAAATCGGATAATAACCACGCTCACTTTTTATGTATATAACATTTTGGAAAACACCAAAACCTGATTATTTAGTAAATAGTACACCTAGAATGTTGAAATTCGACGTGTGGACTGATATCGAGACTCTAGATAAAAATTTGGGAAAAAAAATTTTAAATGGGCGTGGCACCGTCCACTTGTGATAAAATCAATTTTAGAAATATTATGAATCATAAATATAAAATAGTTAAACTTATCGTAACAAAATTCGGCAGAGAGGTGGCCTTTACTATGCGGAATGCTTTAAAGGAAAATTAACGAAACCGGTTAAGGACCACGCCCACTTTTATATAAAAGATTTTTAAAGGGGTCCTGGACGAATAAAATAAGCTATATCTTTGCAAAAAAAGAGCTTTATATCAATGGCATTTCATTTCCCAAGTAGATTTATAACAATAAATAAGAAAATCTTCAAATTTAAAAAAGGGCGTGGCACCGCACCTTTTATGACAAAGCATTTTTCTATGTTTCGGGCCATATCTCGAAGAAAAATGTACATATCGTAACAAAATTGGGTACATATATTTTCCTTATAGCAGGAAATATTTCTAGTAAAAATGGATAATATTAGTTAAGGACCACGCCCACTTTTATATAAATGACTTTATAAAGGGTCGTAGGCAAAAATAATTAGTTAAATCTTATCGAAAAATAGTTTTGTACTAATCGTATTTTGTGCCATTATAACAAGAAATGGGAAAAAATTCAAATCTTGAAAAATGGGCGTGGAACTGTTTCCCAATGTTTCTGGAGCCATAACTCAACGTAAAATTTTGTGCACATGTATGCCTTTTAACAGGAAATATTTTCAGTAAAAATGGACTAAATCTGTTAAATCGCCTTCTTTTATATAAAAGATTTTGTAAAAGTACGTAGATGCAGGTTATAAGCTATTTCTAGTAAAAGTTGAAAAATTTCGTTAATAACCCTGCCCTTCTTTTGTAAGAACGCTTTTTAGTACAATGGTACTTGTGTGTTTATGTTTGTCGTTCTGTTATATCTTTATTTTAAAATAAACGGTAGGGAAATCCCCATATCTGAAGGAAAATTGCATTATTACCCTCTCAAGGTCACTGGTGTTAGCCTCTGTATCCTTTTTGCTTCTTTTGAGTGAAAATTAGTTCAGAATAGAACCATATGTATATGTATTATTGCGCAGCCTTGTAACACTATTATGCACGCAAAACAAACAACAACAGCATTTCAAGTGTACAACTGGATATGTAATGTTCGGTTTCACCCGAACTTAGACTTCCTTACTTGTTTTATAAGGAACTTGGGGCTACCAGAGTTCCGACTGTTAAATATATGTATTGTGACGAATACTAGCAACACTAAGGGGTACTATCATCTCTAAGCCGATTTAATCATTATATCTACACATATGTCCATACAAGCAGCGGAGAGCAACGCACAAACACATGCATATATCTGAGATACTCCCAAAAGTAGGCAATAATTTGTGCAAGTATCACTCACATATACACGCGCATATGAGAAGCTAAACACGTGTAGCTGTAGTTATAATTTTATAGTTGGTAACTAAGTAAATGCTGGAAACGCCTGGAAGTATGGAACGAGAAAATCGAAGAGTATAAAAGAGCGCAATCTGAGCAATCAAGAATGAGTTTGATTTAAGCGCGCTATCTGTCGAGAAGTAGTAGTATTGTGAAGTACTTGAATAAAGGCCATTTTGCATTATTAATAGTGAGTTATTTATTCAACAGTTTAGTGATTCGAACGTTAGTAGAAGGTTGCAAATAAGCGGAATTTCACAAAATTTTAAGAGCTCCATTTACTCGGGGGCGAGGTTAACAAATGGATTGGGGAAGCTTTGAAATTAAAAAATGTGTACTGTGCTTAGTAGAGCTTACGATTTCTTCTCGAACACAAACGAGATTTTCGAGACCCGAGAAATCGATAACTCGACTTCTCGCGAGATTCTCGTGTCTCTAAGTACTCGTAAATCTCGCGAGCTTCTCGACATTCTTACTTAATCGCTGTATGGACAGTATTTATAAACTTGGTTTTTTTTTACTTGTGACTTTTTTGTTGATTATATTGCTTGAATGACATTTAACTCAAAACATATTTATTATATATATAATTTTGTTCGCAATATTTTATTTTGCAACGAAACATCAAGAACAAGGCTTCTCGCGAGATTCTCGAATCTCAAATTACTCGTAGGGCTCGCGAAATTTTCGAGTCTTGAATTTCTCGTAATACTCGCGATCTTCTCGACTTTCAATTCAGTCGCTGCATTGGAAATATTCTATACATTTCGAGGGTTTTTTACATGTGGTTTTGCCGACATTTTGGCTTGTGCTCCACAAGAAATCGTAAGCTCTATAAAAAACAGCCAATGAATCGATTAAGTTGAATGTCGAAAAGCTCGCGAGCCTTAAAAGTAATTCGAGATCGAGAATCTCGCAAGCCTTACGAGTAATTCAAGATTCGAGATTCGATATTCGAGAATCTCGCGAGAAGGCGAGACTCGCGAGAAATCTCTTCTCCAACATGTTCGAGAAATCGTAAGCTCTAATGCTTAGTAACCCATTGAATTCCCCTAAATCTTGTTTTTTTGATTCTTATATGTATAGTTTTCTCAACGATTGTCGAATATGATTCATATAAAAGATCCAAATTGCAAAGAAAATTAGGTTAGATCGGATTAGCACGAAACACCACTGTTGTTTAATGGAGCCCGGTCTTAATTTATGAGCATCCAAGTTTTGCTAAGCAATCGAAAAGTACCTCATTCAGGTATTCCATACGTATTGTGTCAGAACATAGCATATGTAAAGGCAACACTTTAAATCTACCACATTCCATCTATAAAAATTCTCATTCGATACTCCCGTACCACGATCAAAAAGTTCTTGCTTTTACTCGGCTACGAAGCTAAGATGACGAGTTGTTAAATCTGGATTTTCGAGCCTGAGCTCAACGAGAATCAAAGGAAATTTTCCACAAAGCATAATAAAGCTGCGCCCTAATCTGATTAAGGACTTTTCTTGCCGCGAGTCAATTGTCTGCATTTTGTTATAACATTCGCGTTAGCCATCTAGCGCCCCCTTTATTCTACTAGTATATCCTACAGGCCCTACTCCCGGACACTTATAAAGTATTATTTTTCAAGAGTGTCGTCAGAGTTGTGCACGTTTTAATACTATGTCCAATCTGATACCAATCAAGGACACTATTCACCTTTATTGACTGTTCCTTAGCCGGTATTTTGGACATACATTTTATAAGTGAAGAGCATTAGAAGCTCCAAGAAAGGTGAGCCCTCGTTTTTCAATTTTTTACCAAGGTTGGTTTAGGCAGAAATAGCTTCTAAGCATATCATTTGGGTTTTTAGCCGCTGCTATAAATATACACTTCAGAGCAAAACTATTAAAGCGCATCATTCAATTCTAAAAGTTTCTGACTGTACCTGTAGTGATATATAGGTTGGACTCATGAACGATGTCGAGAAACGAAGGAAGTGCTCGAGAGAAAAGTTCACCAGGCTGTTTATGGTGTTATCCATGATGCCAGCGGCGAGTATTGAAGGATGTTTTACGATGAGCTGTATGAGCTCATGTTATGCAAATCGATGAAGAAGCTATGGCTCAGAAATTATTCCTATAAACATTCGTATTTGGAAGCAGAGGAAGGCGGAGACCTCCATTGAGCTAGAAAAGACATTTTTAGGAAGACTTGATCTCCATTGGTGCCCCCAATTGGACTTAAGTGATCGCTGGCTTGACTTATCGGCAAGTGACCAAAATCGCCTAAACTATTAAGCGCCAATTAAATATGATGATAGCTCGCCATAGGTACAACGGTATGGAACATTGCCAAGAGATTACCATGCAAATTAATCAATAAAAAAGGGTGAAACACAGTCTCCAGAGCTTTTATGAGTGGTTCTTCCTTCAAGCTAAGTCGAACATTATATACTGCCGTAACATAGGACGGGGCATACTACCGAGGTATATAGCCAGAACATTTTGTGTGACTTAAGGTGTCACCTTTTACCCGACGCTGTTTTAAAAGCACATTGCTCTTCAAGTTTTCTATCCAAAACTATGCCAAAGGTATTTAACCTGCCACGTCTTGGCAAGATAAACTTCCAAGGCCACTTCCTTTTGATTAGCTTTCCACTAGTTTCAATATTGTCGATTTGTATCCTAAAGCCATGCCTAGGAGTAGAATTAACGCGGTTATTACATCTGATCTTATGTAGGTCTTCAATGCTGCTAACTTCAATTTGGTGCACTATGCCTCGAGGTAGCTTTATAACCGAGAACATGACAATATATTTAGCAACCAATATTTCTTTGAGTAGATGCTTTTAGTTAACCCTGCAATCATTTGTTGGAGGCAGAAACGGTTCTCGCAAATTTATAAAGCACCTTTAGTAACTTATTGACCTAATGGAAAACTAATGCAAGGGCATGGGTTCACTTAGACATATTAAGATCTTCAGTAAAATTGTATACATGCGCCTGATTTTGGGTTAATACTCAGCTCACCTCAGTCAGTACATCAAACTGTGGAAATAGGGCATAACAGTTTAAATTGACCTTTACTACAATAGTAGTCCGCCGGTGGATAAAACCCGAGTCATAGGCAATCAAGCTTTACAGACGCTGCAAAGTGTAGTGGCGTACAACTGAATGTCTATTGGATGTGATGACACTCATAGCTCTATATCTAACAGCTGGGCAAGGTGTAAAAATCTTAAAAGTTAAGCATGGTCAAATCTAGCCTAGCGCAGTTTAATATTATCTCTACTATACGAGCTCAGCTTCCCTAAAATTTTTTTACTTTTCCTTCAAACTGAAGATATTTTTGGTTTTCTACTCAGGAAAGACTCGAATTGGGGATATCTGTTTAGTGAGTTAGATGACCTCAGTTAAGGCAGTCCAACTACATTCGGCTATATGCAGTGATACCTAAAGGTTTTAATCCGCACGGGAACTGTTTTACTCTATTTGATCAATTATAGAAGAGTGACAACGATAAAAGAAAGGATAAACCAATTAAGAGCTTAGCTTGTACCGTACTTCATGAGTTCGGCTTCAACAAACGAATTCTATATCTGGTTACAAAACTCCTCTAGCATATACTAAATAAAACTAAGGATTAACTTTCAAAGTTCACCAGGAACTAACTGTGTAAGTAGCAATTTTAATGTTTAGGTTATAACAAAAAGTACTTGATGTGCATACATAACTACAAACGAAATTGGACTAATACGTTCTGCGTGACTGATATTGAGAACACCCAACATCTTCAAAAGCTGAGTATCCTCTTTAATCTTTGCTGTCTTTATTACACTCTTGCCTGTTTATTTACAGCCGCACTCAAAATCGGAAAGTACTCATTATTAAACTAAATATTTTAAATTTTGAGTAATGTCTGTAACATTATGTTAATTTTACAGCTTTTTTTAAGCATTTAACAGATTTTCTGCAGTTAGCAGAACTGATGTAACAGAACAACCCCTCAAAGCTTTTACGATACAAACTTTACCGTAACAATGTCTAAGATAACGTAAGACTTTTGCTTTATCTAGATAAAAAACACAGTTTAAAGCTGCGGGATATTTTCTCTTAAGCTGTTAAGTAGCAAAGTTTAATAGTTTACATTAAATGTATTGTTTAACTTTTTATAAACATCCAAAGCTTTTGTTTGCTGGCGCTGTGTTCTGACGGTATTCTGTTAACTGCTACAGTAATTTAGCTCTGTGTAAAACAATGCGTGTCAAGTACTCGCGAAGTTCGATGTGTACGTCTAGAAAACTAATTTTTCACTAGAGCTCACTCAGTGTTGGAACTTAAACCACAACCGAGGTAACTTAGCCAGAAACAAATAGATCCGGTCTTTGTAAGAAGAGCTTCGTCGGCTTTATCGGTAACAACATATACCGTGGTGTTATTGTCTAATTATCGACTCATCACCGATAAGGAACTTTTCATTGTCGAGTTCTCGGTTTGTTTCGGCGGACTTGCTATTGACGGATTAAAGATGGGTCGCCGCTTTTATGTTCAAATTCTATCGGCACCTGTTTTATAATACAGCGAGAAACATGCCGATAACAAATATTCAGCATTCAAATTCATTCAGAAATCGTTATAAAATCTATAAATTTTTAACATATCTATACCGTTTCGAACACAAATCAATACTGTTCGATAAAATACCGATAATAAGTCGATACGGACTCGATAACATATCGATAATATTTTCAAAATGAATCGATACCTTTTCCATAACAAATCAAACACTTACCGGTAGTAAATCGATACACTTTTTAAAACATATCGTAAAATTATCGATAATTTTTCATTAACCAAGTAGGCTTATATAACTTTTCCTGGATTTGTACGTCATGACATTCATGGAAACAAGATTTCGCTTGATTCAGAGCGGCATGCATTTAATTGGCTATGCATATCAGAGCGAAAAAGGATCGTCAGCAAAATGAATAGAACAAATATGTTTATTTATTTATATTTATAGTATTGGCAGTGGGCCACAATATTAGGCACATGTAGCACGGATTATGCAGCACACTGCCGGAGAGGAAAGACACTCCTTTCAACTACTTATTTCGAAAGTTTATTAGCACTCCAGGCTACTAAGCTTGGTGGGCTTCCTAAATATTAAACCAGCGCAGTCTGATAAAATCCATGTTTGTATTTTAAATATCGGCATTTTCTTCTCACACTTCTACTAAGTTGTATTATAAGCGCTAATTGGAGTAGGTAGGACATTCACTACAACAACCAACCAGCACATCTGACCCTGGTTTGAAAAACAATTATGACTAATAGGAAAAAGCAAAAGTGTTTAAACCAGTTTTATTGTCTCAGAAGAACTCAAAGTGAAGATTGAAAAGGAAGATGTGGCTTGTAAACTTAACCCAAAATATTTTATTGAATAGTTACTTAACTTTCTGGTATCATTAGTCGGGCTCATCTATGATAACTAGAGTAAGCACAGTGGTTGAAATTCAACGAATACGGACGTCAATATACCCTTTCCCTTCCTTTCTTTTCCGTTCTTTACCATTCCTTTCCCAACCTCTATTTTCCTTACCTCTATTTATTTTATTTCTTCTATTTTATTTTTTTTGGGTTATTTAATATTTTTTTTTATTTTATTTCATTTTGTGTTATTTTATTCTATTTTACAATTAACTAGTCAACCCTCGCCCACTTCGCTAGGCGATAAATTCAATGATTTGCTGAAAGAGAATAAAATTAATACGAAACAAAGCAAATTCTTTGATACAATTTCATTCGAATTTTATTGTAACACTCTTTGGTAGACAACGTTTTTGGTCTTTCCATCTTTCGCGTAAATGAATAATGAAAAAATTGTGTATTCTAAATTAATACCGCACATTTTTAGAGACTGTCCTTGCGCCTTATTAATTGTCATAGCGAATGCAAGACGAATAGGGAACTGCAAACGTTTGAAATCGAATGGTAAATCCGTCGGAATCAGTAGAATGCTGGGTATCAAAGCGTCTTCTCCTTTGTACTTCCCTTTCAAAATTGTTGCTTCGATAACGTTACCCATTAGCTTCTTCACAGCGAGTCTGGTACGGTTGCAAAGTCGTGGCACATTAATGTTGCGCAGCATAATAATCGGTGCTCCAATTTTTAATCGTAAATTATGAGGTGGTAGGCCTGGCAAATAGAGTGAGTTTAAGAATTCAGTTGGATAATTAACGACATCATCTTGATCAGTAATAGTGTCCATTGACTTATATGCAACTATGTCACCAGGTATTTGATGCAGAATAGCTGGATTTATATCATTGACGTCCTTATTTTTCTCAGCTAAAATTGCTCTTTCGCTGAGCCAATCATAGTTTTTGTTATGTTGAACTATGTTTGGAAATACACTCTGTATCAATGCCTCTTTAGACTGTGCAAAAGTGCAGAAATTGTTAGGCAATGTAATCATTCCTGTTGGATCGACAGACATTTGGCAATTTCCGATTTTGAGTAACTGCTGTGAAAATTCAGCTACTGACGGATCGTTTTGTAGTTGAACACGTACGTTTGTAGTAAGTGTAAGCGTGTTTACATGTCTCCATAAATACGATGATTTTAAACATGCATTGATTTCATCTGCAGCCGTAGATTTTGGGATCACATGTAATGTTTGTCTGAAATCTCCAGCCAATAAAATCATGGCACCTCCAAAGACTGTTTGGCTTCCTCGTAGATCTTTCAAAGTTCTATCAAGTGCTTCCAGTGATTTCTTGTGTGCCATAGTACACTCGTCCCATACGATGAGCTTGCATAAAGAACTTTTGCCATTCCAGATGTTGTTGAAATATTACATGTTGGTGTTTCATTTACCTGCATATTCAAAGGCAACTTTAATGCAGAATTTGCTGTGCAACCTCCTGCCAATAATGTAGCCACAATTCTGGAAGAAGTGAGTGCCAATGCAACGTTATTATCTTACCGAATTGTTGCTAATATCAAAAAGGTCTTGCTGCTCTCCCAGGGGCATCCAAGAAAAACAATCCACCAGTTCCATGGCTAACATTATTCATGATTGTATCATAAACATGTTGCTGTTGGTCATTCAATTTCGTTAAATTTGATGTTACAAATGTGTTTAGTTTATTACAATCATAATCAGCGGTGGGCACCACTACATTTACACGGTTACCAAATTGAGAATGTGTAGTAAACACGAACGCGTAGCGAGCACGAAAGCAAAATCAATTATTTATTTAGTTTGATTTCAATGGCTGAACGGTGAACACATGTTACACGCCCTCTTTTGGTACTCTGTTTTAAGCGCGCGTGCGACACTTCCTCACTGTACGACCATCGAAATCAAACTAAAAGAGCTGTCGTTGATTTTGACGAAGTAGCCATTGTGCTCTCGCTTATCGTATACATATATGGTCGCTTAGCAGGTGCTAAGCTCACGCCCACCCGGATCATAATCGTATTCACGCTCCAGTTCTCGTTTGAACATATCATGCATTGGACGATTTGCTGATGGCATTCCCAATTGAACTAACGATTTGTTTGACATCGACAAACAAATGTCGTCATCCTTACCAATGCGTCATTGTAAATTTCCAATGTGAATTCCAACTCATAATTTGCAGTATTTCGATGCATTTGGTTTTAAAATGTCATCTGCCATATAATCTTTGAAATTATTCCATAATTCCAATCGATTAGATGGGGAGTACATTGCAATTATTATCGAAAATAATGTTCGTATTTGATGTGGACTGGCTATTACAGCTGAAGCGGCAAGCGTATCTTCCCAGTGCTTGCCATCCTTCAACAAATTTAATTGTTGACATGCTCCACGATATGTAGCGCACAATTCACGCATTAATTGTTCTTAAAGCTTGGAATGATGTTGGGCCACGAACATTAATTAACAACAATCGCAAGTAAAAACACTCAGCATTATTTGGATGAACTGCATAAATGGGTCCTAATGCATCTGTTGAGAACAATTAGGATAACCTTGAACTGGGTTTCCTTGTTTTCGCCTTTGGAATGTTTTCCTGTATTTATCCCATGTGATTTGTGCCATTTCTGCATACAGCAATGCTCTTGCAAATCGTCCGATTGCACATAAATGAAAAAAAGCCAGCCAAAGTTGTAGACGGTGCACTTGTGCTCTAAGCGCTGCATTTTCAGGAGTAAAATAACGCTTTGGCCATTTTCAAGGTGAACCGCTAAATGGACGACTGTTGGATGTCTTTCGTGTATTGGGAATGAAAAATCGCCATATCGCCTCGTTACTGCTTATATACTGCCCATTTGAAATTTTTAATCTCGTCGTTGTCATTTTGGTCTACACCGAATACAGCCATATCGCTTCCTTTATTTACATATTTGCAAATGTATTTAATTGCATTAAACGGAATTACATTAGTTCACTTTAATATGCGCTTTGAATGTTTTGGACAACAATGGACAATATGGAACACATCCACGATTGTCAACTTCGACACGATATGCTGGATATCCATCGTTTCATGTGACGTATCCGAATTATGCTCGTGGGTATCGCTTCGAACATACATCATGCACCCAGAGTTCACATTCAATACACCGCAAGGTCCATGTATCATATTTTTTGTGACGACTTCGACAATCTGGTCAATCGTTTGATCCGATATTTCAGCTGATATCACAGTAATTTTTATTCAACCAACCAAATCAAATGTGGTGCGTGCGGTAATCCCCACTTTTGCCATTCAACGGAATACAAATAACAAAACACCTCTCCAAACACTCTATGTTCGACAATAAAGCCCATAAGTGATTTTAGTTTTAGTTTGAAATACGTGCATTTATGTCGTGTCGATCAATTGGGGATTGGCCAGGAAACAAATGGTCTTTGATTTCACGTCCATTGCGGATTGCATGTAAAAGTAATAGATCCGGCCGTTCATAAGCGCGAACATACGCCATGGCATCCTGTGCATATTCATGCATGTGTCGCGAGCTACCCGTATATGTTGCTGGTAATATTATCTTTCTACCAATGTCATTCACATTTCCATCGTTATTCACTGCATCCCGTAAGTGAATGTATTCCTCGGACCGTAACTTAGTCTGGTTGAATTTGATATAGTTTAAGCGCTCGGTCTCAATTTTTGCATACATATCCACGACAAATTGTGGAACAATCTTCTGCATTTCAGAATGTGAGATTCTTCATTTTCACGAATCACTAATCGATATGAATAATAATTCATAGCGCTAACCTTTATATTCGTTTCTGCGCCTGAATTAAAAAACACATTTGTGGGATTATTATTATTATATGTGAATATTTTTGATGTGTAAACATCTTTGCTCACGGTATGGGGGAATTTTGAATGTGAGATGTAAGATGTAAGTGTAAGATGTAAGATGTAAGATGTAAGATGTAAGACGTAAGATGTAAGATGTAAGACGTAAGATGTAAGACGTAAGATGTAAGATGTAAAATGTAGGGTATGGATGGGTACGAGTAATAATGTCGACAACGATTTTGATACCGATTTCGATACCGATAGCGATAACGATTTCACAAATCGAAAAATTCGTATATTTATTCAAAAAATGTTGTACACATGAAATGATCTCGAGACGCTCGTCACCCAGAGAAAAATTACCACTCATCAGCACAGCTTCCTTTTGATACCCATATTGAAGTACTCATTAACAGCTCTCCATTTGATACCCATAATGTAAAAACACATCCTAAGGTTATTCTGATCCACGTTTTGGACAATATCTCGAGACCCTAGTCACCCAGATGTATGAAAATTACCCTCTGCTAAAGAACTCATCAACAGCTTTCATTTGATATCCATATTGTATAAACACATTCTTTGGGTACCCGGGTCCACACTTTGGCCTATATCTCGAGACCCTAGTCACCTAGGGCGTACGAAAAGTACCCCATATTTAAGTACCCATCAGAAGCTTCCATTTGATACCCATATTATACAAACACATCGTCGTTTTGACCTATATCTCAAGACCCTAGAAATTTTTTAAAATTTTGTTTGCTAAAAACCTTCCCCTATTTGATCCCTATAATATGAAAAAAGAACGAATAAAATTGGCCTCGTATCGGCCCCAAAACATGGACAGGAACGAACATCATTTCATTTTTATATATATAGATTAGATTTGTTGAGCTGAAAGGCCGCGGTATTGAATGAAACTTCCTTTTGGTTTGTTTTATATTCATAAATTTTAATTTTGGTCGATATTTCGACTTCAATCTGAAGTCATCATCAGGGACATATGGACCATTAAATTTTATCAAAATTATTCTATTTTATGTTTTTAATTTGTTTTTATTTTATTTGAATTGATTCTACTTTATTTTATGTTTCAATTTTCTTTTCTAATTTTTTAGTTTTATTTTATTTAGTTTCCTTTTTTTCTTTTATTTTATTTATTTTATTTTATTTATTTTATTTTATTTTTTTATTTATTTAATTATTTTATTTTATTTTATTTTATTTTACTTTATTTTATTAATTTTTATTTTATTTAACAACTAACAAAAAAACCGATAGACCTCCAAAGAGAGTATCGAAGGAAATTTTATAATGAACTTAGCAAGCTTAAGGTCTCACTGCTTCGCCGAGTAGGTCATATTGTGCGAATAGATTAAGACGTTCGAGCTCTGATGATATTCTTACCGCTGCTCACTGGCGAAATCGCTTGAATGAACCGGCCCCACTTCGTTGGAAGGATCAAGGGTAAAAAAAAATAAAAATAAATGTAAGGCGCGATAACCCCCGAAGAGATTTTAGGCCGAGCTTCTCTTCCCATTTGCGTCGTGCTCCTTTTAATTTTTCCGACAAATTGGCAGGATTCCGAGCGACATCTGCAAGGCAGATGACTTTTCACTGGGACGCTTTTCATGGCAGAAATACACTCGGAGCGCTTGCCAAACATTGCCGAGGGGCGACCCCGCTTAGAAAAAATTTATTCTAATCGAATTCTAAAATTTTGATGTTGCTTTGCCCGGGGCGTTAACCTAGGATCTTCGGTGTGGTCGGCCGCATAGCTCTCTGATAAGCGTTTTTAAATTCAATTTAGTAAGTGCATATGTCCATTTATGTCCACCCCCTCATCTTCTGTATAAAATTTAAATAAGTCAAACCCCATTAGTTCCTTGTTGTCTCTTCTTTTCATCAGCCTGTGGCGCCATTATTATTGGCTTAAACATCTATTAAGTAGCCTATACTTTTGAAATTTGTCTCGCATAATTTTTAATGCCTACAAATGTTGTCACATTAACTTACATAAGGGTGATCCGAAAAATCAGAACCTTAGGCCAATTATTCTAGTGATACAAAGGCTCAGTTGCAAAATTAAGTCATCAAAAAGCATCTGGTGCCGCGTTAAAACTGAAGTAAAGTACTCTGACTAACGTTCAAGGGACTGATTGGACCTGCCTGGTATGGTTTCAGACCTATCAAAGCTACTAGCACCGATATTGGAAAAATACCGTGGATAAAATTGTATACATACTGCCTTAAGCGGGGCTACTTACCAAAGTCTAGAAACAACGTCAAGGTTACCTTTATTCCCAAAGGCCAGTAAAAGCTGGTGCATAACACCTTAGTATTCCAGACCAATCAGACTTTAATTACTTATCCTAAAAACTCTGGAGCGACGTACACTTGCGATATAATTTTTCAGGGGTCGGATCATGCCTGTTGTAAGGCAGCTCAATGAAAACGGTTCTCCATTTGATTGTGAAGTATATAATTCCTACCCCTGGATCTAGAAGGATACCGCACAGCTGCAACGTCAGCACTGCTGTTAAGAGAATCGTCCAGCTGGAGCACTAAGCCTACAGGTCACGGCAGCATACTGTGTACTACCACTTCCTTCCTCGAAGTATAGACCGGTGTGCGAACACAACAGTTGCGGACAGCAACTTCATAGTAAAAATTCTCAGCAGGGAAGATTGGGTGGAGCCGAGCAGGCTCCTGGATACCACAGGCAGCATTTCCATATTTACCGACGGTTCTAAGCTGGACGGTAGGGTTGGAGGGGCGTCCTTTCAAAGGACCCAGATCTCCAACTTTCTTTCAGACTACCTGATCATCGAAGCGTCTTCCAAGCAGAAGTAGCAGCTATCATGGAAGCCGCGACTCAAATAGGCACACAGAATACCGGCAAGGAAATCTTTATTTTCAGCGATAGCCAAGCGGCAATAAAATCCCTTGGTTCCTATTCATTCAACTCCAAATTGACACTAAACTGACGCCGATCTCTTCAGGAGATGGCCCAACAGAACCGTGTACACCTCACATGGGTCCCGGGACACAGGGACATAGAGGGAAACTGCGCTGCAGACGAACTTACTAGGCACGGGTACGACCATACAGATTCTTCCTGACAAAGAACGCCTAGGTATGCCTTTTGCCACTTGCAAACTAATGCTAAAAGTGTATACCTACAGTCAAGCCAACGAAAGATGGCTACTAACCCCGGGATGTAGAATATCAAAGCAATCCTGGCCTAAATGGGATACTAAGAGATCCCGTCACGTCTATACCCTAAGCAGGGACAAAATCTCCTCACTTGTAGGAGTTCTGACTGGGACACTGCCTCATCGGAAGGCATGCGGAAAGGCTAGGAGCGCCCCTTCCGACGATGCTGCCGAAGTTGTAAAGAAGACGAGGTAGAGGAAACGGTGATGCACCTCATCTGCAACTGCCCGGCGTTATGTGGCCCCAGACAACGCTGTCTGGGAGCTCCCTTCCTGAGCGATCTCCGCCAGGTCTGGGAGCATGATATAAGGACTTGGTAGCTTTTATCAAGTCCTCGAAATGGTTCGAAGAGGAGGGCTAATGGTGTCTTTCTGTGGTACCACAACTGGCCAACTGATACTGGCCTATGTGTACCCATGGGGCAGCCACTACTACCTAACCTATATAAAAGGGCACAAACAGCTTTGCTCTGGGTGCCTTTACTGGCATAGTAGGAGTTTTTAACAAAGTCCTGCCTAGAGCCGTTGAACATGTTCTATTTGGGGGCACAATCAAAAGAAATGTATACAGAGGACTCCCTGGGAGCGTGTTCTATCTCCTCTAATCTTGGTTGTGACAGTAAACGAGCCAAAGACAGCAAGCAGTGGGTGTCGAGTGGTTTCCATTACGGCTGACCAGCAATCCTTGTCAGCGGTAGTTTTCTGGACAGCCAGTTCAATATTATGTAGGGCTATCTTAACTTAACTTTTGTTTTTCACTAGGAGAAGGAATATACTCTCATTCAGAAAACCTCCGATTGGGGCTAATATCATTAGTACTCTCGGATATGGTTAAGCCGGCCAGGTAACAGTCCTCGAGACCCAATGTGGAGGAGAGGAAAGTCTAGGATGGTCTCGGTTGGTTGTACTGCACTATATTGGAAACGATACCGATAAAAAGAGCCACCCTTTTGGAAAATATATAAAGCAAACTGAAGTAGTACACTGGCTTTATTAAAAAGTAGTCAAGTGTTCTATGCTTCATGGGGTAACTGTCTGGTGGGACGCAGTTAACACGGCGACTATTCTGTTTCAATCAGCACCCATGCTAGAAGCAGAGGGGGAGTACATTGAGTTGGGGAGGCAGGCGAGGATAACTTGAGCTCGTTTTGTGCACGTTTTGTGCGTTATCCCGAAATAGGAATAACTGCCATAACTTTTTTTAGATCGGCGCAATCGGTTAGGCGGGTAGTCGCCAATTACTGATGCTAATGGTTATGAAGTTCATGTTAGTGTCAGTAAGGCTCCTATTGGCGGCGCTCTAAGAACAACACTTAAATTTTTTTTTGAATGTTGGGCTGAGCATACACTCAGAGAAAAAATCGTTCTAAAACGAACGAAACAAGTTCAAAATTAAGAACATTCGTTGACAAAAGTCTGTTAAGTACGTTTTTCTTAACTCGTGACCGATGGTCTTGTTTTAAGAACAGTTTTTCCAAACACACCGTTTGTATTTTATGACCAGTTTGGTATTGATGTGTGAAACTTCCGCGCTCATTTCAAGCACTACTTGGGCTTGATTTAAGATTTTTTGTTCTCACGCTTCGAAAACAATTTGGGGTCGATATAACATTTTTTCGATCTCAATTCAAGAATGGTTCGTGCTTGATCTTTGGTGGGAGGGGTACGTATTTTTTTCAATAGGTATCCATTTATTTTTTATAAATAATAATTTTTTTGTCATAAATAAAAAAATATCTAAAACAAAAAAATGTTTATTAAAATTCAAAAGTTTAAGAAAAAATGCTAATATGCATAATATGCATTTTTTCATACATTTCTCTTATTGAGAAATTATTCTTATTTGAAGACCTAATCTGCATATATACATAAAACATTTCATAACAAGTTTGAGAATTAACTGTGCATATATGAATGGAACTGGACGAAAAATAAGAGTTAAAAAAAATTGAACATAAAAAAATTGTTTTAAAAAAATTCAGAATTTGATGGTGATCGAACTTGTGCCACACGATCGCAACCGCAATATCACAGCCGGTGGGCCACTTCAACTGCTTGATAGCTCGTGCCAAATGTTGTATTTAACATAGTAGTGCACACGAATTATACCGTTTCTTTTTTCTTGAACTTAATTTAAGAACATTGTTCTCATTAATAGAACATTTGTTCATATTTTAAGACCAGCCGTTCTCTTTTCAAGAAAATGGTTGTCAGTTCAAGAACAGAGTTGTTGTTTTAAGAACAGGTCGTTCGTTTTTCAAGAACAAAAAAGTAAGAACGTGAAAGCTTGAATTGAGTCCGGTGGTGCTGGATTTTAGAACGGCGTTTTTCTCTGAGTGTACCCCCTGTGGATATTGCAGACGTCGTATATGGACTTTCGACATTGCAACCAACTTAAGCCTCATCCTAGACAAGACAGATTATTGTGTACTCACAACTGCCCCCCGTCCAAGCCTTAAGCTTCATCAGCCTTATGATCGAGAGGAAAGTTGGAAAGGGTCCAATCTGGTGCAGTGAACTGGTTACTGTTTCACGAATGGCTCAAGTTGGGATAGAAAGTTTGGGAAGGGTTTCTCATATGAGCTCAATATAAGCCGAAAGTTTAGGTTGACCGATACCTGAAGCGGCTTCCAAGCGAAAGTTCGCGCGATTTAGATTGGGGCTGTGCGGTACTACTACGGTTAGAAAATCCAGCTACTACTCCAACAGCTCAGCGGCTTTTAAAGCCCTGTGTTCAACGATAAAGCGATCGAAGGTTGAGCGATTTGTAAGTGTCTGAGCTCGCTTGCGATTTTGTTGAACTATTTTAAGATAAGGATCGTTTTGGTCCCAGGCCATAGCAGCATCGCTGGCAGTCGTCATGTCAATCGTTTGACGGGCTTGAGGTAGTACTGAATCGGATATAGATGGCAGCATGGAGTTCCCCTGGCCACCTGTAATTTGTTCCTTTATGTATGGGTCTCAAGTCAACTAAGCAGCCGCAGGGCGGGCACTAATTCTTGTGAGGTAGCGAGATCCTTCTGGCCAAAAGTGGATTGCAGACAGTCTGCTGAAATTATTGGCTTCACAAGGGCTTATATATTACTGATGGTGTGGATTTTGATGGGTCACTGTTCAGCGAGAGTTCATGCGGCACGTCTCAACATACGGGAAAACCTCTCTTGCTGCAGCTACATAGAGGATAATGAAGCGGCAACATCGAGGGCCTTCATGCTGAAGCGCTTTTGCCAAATTAGATGAAAGTTTTTCCGTTTCGGCTCAATGGGATCCTCAAAGAACTTACTCAGGATCGATATCGATTTTATTCGAAATTGTATCGCTGATGTGTATATAAGTTGTTATCACAACTGAACTTCATGCTGTCGAAGTGACCTGCCGGGATGAACTCAACCTAACGTAACCTCTCCAAAAATTTGTATACTGAGCAGCACCTCCAGCTCAGTTAGAATTGGGAAGGGTATTCTAAGAGCGCAGTATGTTCCGCTTATCCTAAATTATAAAAAGAAGCAAAAAATATGCGTTTTGTGTTTTAACTAGCGATTCGCTCTGGTGCGAATTTTTTTTTACCCACCCTAATCTGTTAAAAACGCCATTAACAAGTATTGTGATGCTAATAAGTTACAAATGCTAAGACTTTACAAAGATAATAGCGAATTAGGCATATAAACGCGACTTTCGACAGTCGTTGCATTAAATTTTTTTCATTTCCAAATTTATTGATAATTTATTTGGGCAATTCTGGTTTGTGATCATCATAATTTTTTTGTATTTTCATTTTTTTATAACTTCGCTCTCTCCACCCACTAATCTGTTCAAGTGATTGTAGGGGCGGGTTTTCTGTCGTCTACCAAACAAACAAATCTTCGTTTTATTTATTTAGTTTGTCGTGTGACTGTGCGTTTGCTTTACAATGTCGACCTCGGCGTTCTTGCTTGTAATATTTTCTCTATTTTTTCTGTTTTTATTTCTTTCTATGGATTGCATTTGCATATTTCCTTCCACCATTATTGGTTGTTTTGTGATTTTTTTATTGACTTGTTTTTCGTTCTCGTCAATTGTTTTGCGTAATTTATTCTTAGAATTTGCATAGAAAAATATTGATAAACAATTTTAGGAAATCATCACCACTACAGATAGAACTGGAACTTGCAAAGGAAACATATATGTAAACTCTTTTTTAGATAAAAGCGCAAAACAAAAAAAAACCTTGATTTTTTTTCCAAGTGGAAGTCTGATTCATAGAATTCCATTCACTTTTTTTGAATAAATCGATACATCGATGCTATTAAATGAGGTCTCATATTTCTTAATTTTTTATTTTAAACCTTAACAATTTAATAACAGAACTTTTAAGTGCCATGAGGAAGAATTTGGTGCTGGAGTAACCGCGTTTGTGGCTTTCTAGATCGGCAGCATGACGCGGCAGTTCAACTATCGTTTATAAGTGACAACAAATTCATTTTCCAACTGACGAGACAGCACCAACCTTACAGTTACGAAACTTACACGAAATTATAGAATAAGAACCCGCCGCGCTTCAAAAAACTGATTCGAAGATGACGATTTGTAAGCACTCCGCGACACATTGTACTTGGTTTCTGCAAAACACACCGCCAGATGTGAATCCCAAATATCTGATGGCCATAATGTCCACAGATAAGACCTAGACAGAGATAATGGAGACGGTGTCACGTTCACCGCACACCATACTACTTGACCAGCGCAATACAAACTTTATAGCTTGGCAGCTTTCTCAACCTAATTGTCAGCCTCACCTACCCGAGGCGAATCCTGTTACAGATATGAACGTATCAAAAACATATTTTGCAGGCGAGACTCAGGCGACCCCATGTTACTCATTGAATCAAGGGGTGGGCGGCGCTATAGCCTAGAAGGTTTCGTGCGGTCATACTAAATCGTTCCCGAGATGATCGGGCTAGTTCCTTAATGGTGCTTGTTGCCGGAACGTACCAGATATATATCAGGCAAAGAACCATCAACATCGTTAACACTCCCGAAAGCCTTCGGGGAGTTTCTTTATCGCTGCAACAGCAACAGCAACAGGGGACAGGAGAGAGAAGACGTTAAGTACAGTGACTGAAGGTGTTTCCACAAGGGTTGTTGTTGTTTTTGTTGTAGCGATAAGATTGCTCCCCGAAGGCTTTGGGGAGTGTTATCGATGTGATGGTCCCTTGCCGGATACAAATCCGGCACGCTCCGGTACCATAGCATCATTAAGGTGCTAGCCCGACCATCTCGGGAACGATTTATGTGGCCACATTAAACCTTCAGGCCATTCCTTCCCTCCCTACCCCCAAGTTCCATGAGGAGCTTGGGGTCGCCAGAGCCTGGTCTGTTAGTGAAACAGGATTCGCCGCGGCTAAGTGAGGTTGACAATTGGGTTTGGAGAAGCTATATATTGCGCTGGCAACCTGAAAGGTTGCGCTACACAGCCCCTTGAATCTGGTATTTTAGTCGCCTCTTACGACAGGCGTACCTACCGCGGGTATATTCTGTTCATGAGATTGTCATAGCTCAACATGTAGTAATAATTAACTGCGTTGACTTTGCCAGCACTTGCACCTGATCACCTAACCATTATTGTGGAATCCCATACCGTCATTAGCTTCAAAAATGTTAATTGATATGATTTTAAAGAATTCAAATAGCGTTGCTTCGATGCTCTTACCGTTTTCACTTATGTCCCAAAAAGAGAACATGAGCTTCGCTAGATCACCGACCGTTTTGGTTTGTACTTCATTCACTCACATTGTGTCAGAGGAAGCTTAAGTCCAATAAGTGCCTATCTTATGTGGATATCGAATTACCCCTTAGAGTGCTTCAGAATGAATGCGGCAAGAACTATGGATCGCTTATCTTTAGCGTTTTCGTGAGATCATCTTTCCGCTTTAGTTATGACGATGACTTTAACCTTTCTATAGCTTCGAGAAACATTGGCTAGAGTAACACCACAACCTTTCCTGCCAGAGAACAATAGACTCACCAAGCTTCTGTAGCATCACCGGAGTGAAAAGGTGAGGGCCGAGTAATTTGTAGGGGAGAAACTCTTGATATCGAGTTTTATTTTTATATATATAAGCATCTTTGCTCACGGCAAACATAACCGTAAGGTAAGTGTAAGTATTAGCATAATATTTGGAAGTAGTGGGAAAGAATGAACGAAGAAAAAGAGGAACAAGTAAGGAAGGCTAAGTTCGGGTGTAACCGAACATTACATACTCAGCTGAAAGCTTTGGAGACAAAATAAAGGAAAATAACCATGTAGGAAAATGAACCTGGGGTAACCCTGGAATGTGTTTGTATGACATGTGTATCAAATGGAAGGTATTAGAGAGTATTTTAGAAGGGAGTGGGCCATAGTTCTATAGGTGGACGCCTTTTCGAGATATCGACATGAAGGTGGACCAGGGGTGACTCTAGAATTTGTTTGTACGATAGGGTATCAAATGAAAGGTGTTACTGAGCATTTTAAGAGGGAGTGGGCCTTAGGTCTATCGGTGGACGCCTTTTCGAGATATCGCCATTAAGGTGGACCAGGGGTGACTCTAGAATGTGTTTGTACGATATGGGCATCAAATGAAAGGTGGTAATGAGTATTTTAAAAGGGAATGGGCTTTAGTTCTATAGGTGAACGCCTTTTCGAGAAATCGCCATTAAGAAGGACCAGAGGTGACTCTATAATGTATTTATACGATATGGGCATCAAATTAAAGGTATTTATGAGGGTTTTAAAAGAGAGTGGCCCTTAGTTGTATATGTGAAGGCGTTTTCGAGATATCGAACAAAATGTGAACCAGGGTCACCCAGAACATCATCATACGGGTACCACTAATTTATTTATATATGTAATACTACAAACATTATTCCTGCCATGATTCCAAGGGCTTTCGATTTAGCCGTCCAGAACTTTTTCATTTTCTTCTACTTAATATAATAGGTGTCACACCCATTATACAAAGTTTTTTCCAAAGTTATATTTTGCGTCAAGAAACCAATCCAGTCACCATCTTTCATCCCTTTTTTCGTATTTGGTATAAAATTATGGCATTTTTTTCATTTTTCGAAATTTTCGATATCGAAAAAGTGGGCGTGGTCATAGTCGGCTTTCGCCCATTTTTAATACCAATACAAAGTGAGCTCAGATAAGTACGTGAACTGAGTTAGTAAAGATATATCGATTTTTGCCGAGCGGAAGGACGGACGGTCGACTGTGTATAAAAACTGGGCATGGCTTCAACCGATTACGCCCATTTTCACAGAAAACAGTTATCGTCATAGAATTTGTGCCTATACCAAATTTCACAAGGATTGGTAAATTTTTGTTCGACTAATGGCATTAAAAGTATTCTAGACGAATTAAATGAAAAAGGGCGGTGCCACGCCCATTTTGAAATTTTCTTTATTTTTTTATTTTGTTGCACCATATCATTACTGGAGTTGAATGTTGACATAATTTACTTATATACTGTAAAGATATTCAATTTTTTGTTAAAATTTTATTTTTTCTAAACAGTGGGCGTGTTCGTCATCCGATTTTGCTAATTTTTATTTAGAAATTATTTAGCACTCACGACTGCCAAATTACAGCTTGCAAAACTTTTAAATTACCTTCTTTTAAAAGTGGGCGGTGCACGCCCATTGTCCAAAATTTTACGAATTTTCTATTCTGCGGCATAAGGTCAATCCATCTACCAGGTTTCATCGCTTTATCCGTCTTCGGTAATGAATTATCGCACTTTTTCGGTTTTTCGAAAATTTCGATATCGAAAAAGTGGGCGTTGTTATAGTCCGATTTCGTTCATTTTAAATAGCGATCTCAGATAAGTACCCAGGAACCTACGTGCTAAATTTCATCAAGATACCTCAAAATTTTCTCAAGTTATCGTGTTTACGGACGGACGGACGAACATGGCTAAATGAATTTCTTTTTTCGCCCAGATCATTTTGATATATAGAAGTCTATATCTATCTCGATTAGTTTATGCCGTTACGGATTACCTTATGCCAACAAAATAGTATACTCTGTGAGCTCTGCTCAGCTGAGTATAAAAATAAAAAAGGATTGGAAGATCCATTTTTTATTGCAGTATCAACGTTGAGTTATCGGTCACCGTTATCGACGAGCAATCGTATTTTTATCGACGGGTTATGGGCGTGTTATCTCTTCTTTTCGACGAGTTATCGATGATTTATCCATGTGTGATAGGTTATTTATCGAAAATCTATCGATTTTCTATCGAAATAGTATCAGAAGTTTAAGCGATTTGTGATCGTGGAAACGTTTGGCGTGTAACCGGTTCTTTATCGACGGGTTGTTTGTTTTTTAGCGAAGTACAGTCGACGAATTTACGGTTTGTTATCGAAGTGTTATTGGATTGTTGTCGGTAAAAACGTAATGTGCACAGCAAACTTCATGAGTACTCGTATTTGGTACTCACGCCCTTTTTGGCATGTTATGGAACGATCCCAACTGGGTATGCCTGTGGGCTTCGCAGCAGAATCTGCTAGATTGGGGGGCTGTCGTAGTAAGGGAAAAGAGTGTTGGTACTTTGTAAAAACTTTGTATACCCGACAAAAAACGGGAGCAGTTCTGCCGTACCGTCATTTTTACATACTTTTTGAGATAAAATCGGTTTTTATGGAAAACGAAAAGAAAATTACTGCTGCCGAAAAAATAGCAAAGGAAGCCAAACAGAATAAATCACCTTTAAACATGTATATGTGATTAATTAAATCATATCCAATATGAACTTAAACATATTTACATAGTTGCAGGCATGAATATATTCTTATTTTAAAAAGAAAATCACTATCGCATTGTTTTCAAGTTTATACCGTAAACCAACTTTTTTTATAGATCAATTTCAAGTATAATAATTTTTACACCTTACAAAAACTAAATTTGACCCTACACTAACAACATCACAATGCCATCAAATTTTGTTAAATTAATTAAAAATTCTATCTCACGTCACAGTGAGATTAAATTAAAAGCTTGAAATAACCCAAAACAGTAAAACACTACAACAAATGAGTGCATGAGAGGATGTGCCGTCCCAAAAAAGGGGACCTTTGTATGAACAAGAAGTTCATGAAACTTTATTAAGGTATGTACATACATTGGCAAGTAAAATTGTATGTAACGATATGCATTGTTGAATTGGGCTGAGTGAATGGAAGAAATCCGCTGCAGGAGAAGCGTAATCAGCAGGCACTGGAGCGCACTAAATGCATTTCATCAAAGACGTTGGCGTTGTCGGGTGACACACACACACACAAATACCTATTACGATGCACATGTTTGCTTGTGTGTAAATATATGTGTAAGTATGTAATGAATGCAAGCAAAAGCAATTTTGCATATTATAATTTTCTGAGATGCTTCATGCATAACCTCAAATGCATACCAAAACATACGTACAACTATGTATGTATGTATATGCCTATATCTATTTATGTATATTAGACTGTGCGAGAGTTCATAGTATGTTGCGCAATATGGCATGCATTATGAAGTCTTTTGCAATGTCTGAAAAATAATCTTATTACCCTAATTTTTGCTGAAATAGCATTTTCTAATCCCAGAATGCTGGATTTGGTTAGGTTGCACTGACCTTCAATAAGCCGAACTGAAAACCTTTTTATCAAATTACAATAAATATTTATATACAAGGTCCATATACCTTCAAGGGGATTTTGACCGAGTTTCTCTTTCGATTCATTTCAATGCGCTGTGCAGTTTTGCATAATTACACTGTGAGTGTATCGATGAGTTTTATTATCGGTTTGTTATCGACGGGTTATGATCGTGTTCAGATTTCATATAAACGAGTTATAAGTTTGCCTTTTTGTTATCGAAGTTTTTTAAATTTGCTGTCGAAAATAAAAACCATCGATGAGTTATCGATTTTTTGTTAACAGGTTATCCCTTTTTGTCGAAATGTTTGCCGATTAGTTATCGATTTGTTATCGAAAATTTATCGGTATGTTATGAAAAAAGCTGTCGATTTGCAATTGTAGGGTTCCCAATATCGGCGTGCTATCGAAAGGTAATATATTTCTTTTTGAATTGTTACCAATTTGTTATCGGCGTGCTATCGATATATTATCGACGACACGGTTTGTTATGAAACAGATAAAACTTAAATATAAAACCGATGGCACATCTCTAACCGTTCGATAACAAGCAGCTAAGAAACCAGTAAGAAGCCTATGACTCCGCGATAGTAAGCAGATAATTCGCCGTCGTGAAAAGCCAATAATAAAACAAAGGTTTCACTAAAAAGTTCCGTAATTATTTATGTCTGTTAAAGTTGCCTTTGATTTGGTGTAACTTGAGAACTCGTGGAAGGTTTAATTTAAAAACATTAATCTTCTAGACGTATGTTCACCTGGGCCAGTATCGTGTTATACGATCCTTGATAAATGTTTAAAATAGCAAAAGCTCTGAAATGCGCAATTGGATTAGGGAAGTATGTGTAATGGTGGCTACCAGTACTCACTGGATCTATAACTTATAATCACTTTTACAAATCTTTTGACCGTTTCTGATTTCATCATTTGAGTGAAATTGCTTATCGATACGTGATCATATAACGCGATACTGCATATGTTTACATATCAAGCTTCACGGGTACATAGTACTAACGATTTTTTCAATTGAAACAATTTTCTTAAGATTTTGCTTTTGCTTTTCCCGGATCTTGAACCCAGGATATTTGAGCGTGGTAGGCAAACACTCTCAGTATTCTTGCCAAATACTAGAAGAATTCTAGGCCCTCTCCCACTGACTGCTTGTATCGCACCTCATAGCTGGAGTATAAGTCAATTTCAACGCAAGTCATGGAACTTAGCAACCGTTTCTTTCTGCAACCGCGATAGTCGGAAAATACATCCATTATGAGCCAAAATTCTTATGTTTCGAGTGATAACAATAACTTTGTTAGTCAAATGTGTATATGTTAAAGCTATGTTCCTGAGCACTAGGTCTACGGGAGATATGTGCAGAATGGTACACACTGCTATTATCGCGATGGTGCAAACCGAGTCGTTACATCGTTCTTCACTCTCTCCGCTATAGTCAGCTTGAACTACAGCTTGATGTTTACAATTATTCGAAGATATTTGGTATTGTTTTTCTCCTGCTGGTATTTTCCTTCCATCATAGATCAGGTCGAAGTCGGTACCTTGTTCTAAATAAGACTCGAACCGTTTTCTTCTAATGACGGTAAACTTGACGTTCATTGCCCGACTCAGCGCGATTTACCAGAGAACTATAGAAATACGATTTCAGCATTTTGAATACAGTCTAATGTGCACACATATAAGCACAACTAGAAATATTTATATTTTTAAGGCGATAGTTTCTTGTAGTTTTAGAATTTTTGGTCTTCCCCCAGTTACATTCAAGTTTACTTTACAATTTAAGACACCATGCAGATAAATATGTATGAACCTTGTGTATATTTATTACATATTTACTCGTACTGTATACACCGTTGGTTTATCCCAAATATCAAATTAGAGGTTAGTGGAGCAGTTATTTGCTTCAACTTAATACATATAATAGTTTAATTTTTCTCAAAAATGTCATGAAAAGAAGGGGAAATTGATTTTAATTTTAGCTAAGTATATACACTTTTGGCTATGTCTAGTCTGCAGATATAATTTTACTTTAGTATACACATGAGCCTAGAGTAATTCCAGATTACAGGTAAACACCCGCTTTTAGTGTGTGGAGACTTCAATGCATGGTCATCTGTGTGGGGAAGTAGACGGACCAACGAAGGAGGGAGAGTCCTTCTCGAAGCCTTACTTCTTTGAGGCTAGAGCTCATAAATGAACAGGGATATATACTTCAATACAGGTACCAGACGATCCATTATAGATCTCACCTTCGCTAGCAGCGAAATAGCAAGACGAGCAAAATGGTCCATAAGCAACGTCTACACACACAGCGACCATAAAGCTATTAGCGTAGAGCTGCTCGAAACTCCACGAACGGTAGCAGCAAAACATCTACAAAGTAGGAAATGGAAACAGCACCTTTTCGATCCAGAAATATTTGATATTTTCTAGAAGGATGCCATAGTACGAAGATCGCATGCGGAAACCAGGCGGTTCAAATAACTAAGTCGCTATATATGGCATGTGATGCTGTCATGCCCAGAAGTCGCGGAAAACCCAGCGGACTCCATTATATTGGTGGAACGACGAAATTGCGGAAGAGCGTAGAAAATGTCACAAAGCGCGAAGAATAGCGCAGAGGGCCACGCTCATCACCACGATATGCGGAGCTATACAGCACCTACGTTGCACAAAGAAAGGCACTTAAAAAATGCCATAAAAAAAACAAAGTTGTGCTTTAGGGAACTGCTGGATAATATCGACCTTGATCCTTGGGGATCAGCCTACATAACTGTGATAGCCAAAGTAAGGACCGATATCGCAGCAACCCACGTGCCCGATACTAATGAATAATATTGTTGAAACACTTTTGCCCGGCGAAAGATCGCTGGACTTATCAAAGCGAGGATGTCGAAAGTACGGAAATTCCGCAAATTAAAGAGCAAGAGGTGCTGGATGCTGCAAACAAAACCCCAGGATGTGATGGAGTATCAAACATAGCCCTTTGAGCTGCGACCAGAACTAGCGCTACATTATTTACCGATCTTTTTAATGCCTGTATGCAAGAAGGCGTGTTCCCTCGCCCGTGGAAACGACAAAGACTTCTCCTCTTGCTGAAACGTGGTAAACAGCCGAAGCAACCATCCTCATACAGGCCACTTTGTATGCTGGATTCCCTAGGAAAGATTTTCGAGCAGTATAATTAGCGAGCGCCTACAGCTGACTCTAGAAAGCCCAGGTGGCTTATCGAGTAATCAATATGGATTTCGCTAATCAAATCCACCGTAGATGCAATACAAACAGTCGTCAATATAGCTAGGAGCTATCTCTGGACGCCAACACAAAAAGGAAGTACTCTGCACTGATTACGTTGGACATCAAGAATGCTTTTAACACTGCGAACTGGCAGATTCGGCACACCAGCTTACTTACGCAGAATAATAGGTAGCTATTTTAAAGGATCATTCTTTTGACACGGATCAAGCAGCAAAAGAGTACAACATCACTGAAGGCGTTCCACAGGGATCCGTTCTCGGTCCAATGCTTGCGAATGCAATGTATGGTGGGGTGCTAAAGATTGATCTACCAGAAAACACTCAAATTGTGGGATACGCTGATGATATTGCAGTGGTAGTAGTGGCAAGAAACTGGACCTGCTTCAAGCATTATGTAATGACGCCGTAGGAAGAATAAAGGAATGGCTGACCAATACGTGATTGGAGTTGTCTAGCCAAAAGACAGTAGTGGTATTAGTAAGCTCCAAACGGTCGTCGAACGAGTTAGTCTTAACTGTTGGGGATCATCAAATCACTTCAAGGATTCTCTAAAATACTTAGGAGTGCACGTTTGCTCTAAGTAACTTTCAAAGAGCACTTCAGAGCGGTGGGGGAGAAAATTACCAAAGTTAATGTAGCACTTATGCGGATAATGCCTAACATTGGTGGTCCGAGCCGTCAGCTATGTCCATAGTAACCAGCTCGATAATAATATGCGCAGCACTAGTGTGGTACTGATCTCAACGAACCCATCAAAAAGATATACTAGCAGCTATAAGAAAGCAAGTGCTTATCGGACAGTGTCCGACGAAGCGATCTTCTTTCTAACCGGGAAAATCCCAGTGGACCTACTGGCAGGCAAAATGACCGATCTGTATAACACTAATATCGAGCGACCATCTGAAGAAGTCAAGAAAAGAGCAAGGACACAAACAATAGCTAAGTGGCAAGAACAGTGGGAAGCCTCGAGTTAAGGGCGTTGGACCTTCACGTTAGTTAGGGACGTAACTCAATGGAATGAGCGGAAGCACGGTGAACTGAACTACCAACTCACTCAGATACTATGTAAGGGGACATGGCGGTTTCAAAGAGTATTTATGGAAGCGTAGGATAGAGGAAGATCCATCCTCTTTGCCCAATCTGTACCACGAAGTTAGAAAACGCTGAACACTTCATGTTCCATTGCCCCCGTTTTCACGAGGAAAGACTCACTTTGCATAGAAATTTTGCGGAGGAACCTACCACGAGTAATTTAGTATCACAAATTTGCAACAGGAAGGAATGCTGGACTGCAGTGAGCAAAATGGCATTTATAGAGGGAGCGCAGAGAAATGCGAAGGCGAAGCAATGGCGATTAAATCGACACTCAGAACAAATAGCGGGAACCTGGACGCAGGGACAACAATATGCTCTTAAAAAATGAGAAATATGGAACGCCACCCTGAAGTAATGCGAAGGTGGTACCGGGGTAGGCGACGGTTCCAAAACTGGGTTTGTTTTTTGGTATACGGACACACGGTTGCTGCGATGGCAGCAATTACGGTGCATTAGGCAGTTTTCAGCCCTCCCGCCGAAAAAAAGTATCAGTGACTTTATGAGTTGAAATTCCAAAATTTTACAACTTTTACCTATCTGCACGAATGTCAGTTAACACTTAAAATGTATATAAGCTAACAAAATATTTGAACTTATGACCATTTGAAAATATGAGTTGACTTTATCCCATTTGGGAAAAGCAGAAGTTATAATGTCAATATCGTTGAGATTGTAACCATTTTAAAATATGGCTTTCCGGTTATTTGAAATGATCATAAGGTCAATTAACGTTAATAGAATTGAGCTATTGTTACTCCTCTGGAATTAGTACTGTTTCCTCCTGAGAATATCGCGTCTAAGTTTCGGTTCAATTTCGTAATCTGTTCGCGTTTGCTCCTTTGGCCAGGATTCGAACCACAGCACTTTTTTTTCAAGAAGTCCTGCCTGCCCGATCTTTCAAACTAACATTCCGCGCCATTCTTTAAGAAAGAGTAACAGTCGTCAGTACTGCAACACTTTTGACAACCCAGCTACCTATATTCCAGCTAGGCATGCGCACCAGACCTGACCTCATTTCCAACTTCATTGTACAGCACAATCCGCATTGACGGATTCAAGAGATTCCTCGTATAGTGTGGAGTACGTGATAGATTACCTGATATGTCCATGAACTTTTCGTACTGTAGCCAGCACACTAGCCTAGCTCAAAACTACTAAAGTACGCTGACCTTGATTTAGCATCTTCGGTAAATGGTATGAACACTAAATGTGGAAATGTACAGAATGCAAGGGCATTGAATTGGCCACTACAGCTGTAGCATGATGTGCGAACATTGCACTGTGGTAATAATATCCTTCTCGCATGAAAATAGCTCGGCTCGCTCGCTTTCGCTTATCTGTCTTACCTAGCGATATTTGCGTTCGTAACGTCACGCCAGCTATCCCTGTTTCCTGATAACTGGCGCCAAATAGGAGCCACCAAGAGAGGTAAAGCCATCCTCCACTTGCCTTCCCTACTTAGTGAGGTCCCCTCTTTGCTTTGCCTCAAACTGCGTGTCGACTGAAGACATTTTTGGCCGGAGCGCCTTCGTCCATTCGCATAACATGAGCCTAGCCATAGCTCATACAGCTACATTAGCGAAATCAGACCCAAATTGAATCAAGGCAAAGCCAAACCGAAATCAGACGGGTGGACTTTGGTATGGACGTGCTAATGGTTTGTATCGACATCATTACCGTGGTACCAACTTTTTTGAGTTATCGGTTTATTGTCGAGTTGTGTGGAGTTATGGTCTGTTATCCATTTCTTATCAAGTATTATCGGTTTGCTGTGCATAGATATGTTTTCGACAGAGCATCGATTGGTTATCGAAAGTGTTTTAAACTTGCTGTCGATAAACTAAAGTTATCAATGAGTTACCGATTTTGCTAACGACGAGTTATCAGTTTTTATGAGCAAAATTATCGATTAGTTATCGATACGAGAACGTATCATATTTTCTAGACATCTTTCTAATCGATTATAGAGGGTTCGCCCTCGCAGTGTATTTGGCAAGCCTCCGATTGTTTCTGCATGCAAAGCACTGCAGTGAGTCACCTGCTTGCTAGCAATGCTTCGAGTCGGCAATAAAACATGTAGGACCCGTCGGTCGACTTGTCGGATAAATCAAGGGAGCCGACGCAAAAGTGAAGTGAAGCTCGCCAAAATCCTTATCGCGGCTTACATTCGAGTTTCTTTTTTCACTTGATAATTAGAAAATTGGAAGAAAATATTACTCATACGCCATGTACCACTTTAATTTTGCTTAAGAATTTTGAAATGGTATGAACTGAACAAAACCTCCGGCAATATGCATTTTTATGGAGTTACACATTTAATAGCAGAATGTAGCAATTTGTGTGAGGATGCAGCTACATACACAATCGTACATACGTATGTGCATAAATATATTTAAGTGTGAAATAGTTAAGAAAGGATGAATACAAAATTTTCTAATTGCAATTTCATAGATAAAGAGATTACAGTGTTGGCAAGCTTTGTTGAAATTTGAGAGCCACAAAGATTGATATTAAAATAATAAAAATCACAAAAAACACTGCTATGAATTTTAAAATAAAATTTAGTAGCCTTCATATAAGAGTTATAGCATAACTATAGATTAGCAATATTTTAAGAGGAGAACTTATGTCTATAACAGAATCAATTACTCATCTTCATTTTCCTTTTATCAAAATTTTATAAAATTTCCTAAGTCAAATGTTTGTCAAACACTGAACTTACATTTATTACATTTGTATGTTGCCACCTGTAAACGACAAGTATATTATGTATGTATGTAAGTATGTAGCACTAATGATTTTCCTGGAACTTTAATTAAACTATTTCCTGTTGCGACTTCTAGGTAACACCTTAGTCAACAACAACAAAATAAACAGTAACACCTTCACTACATACAATATTATATTTGTTGAAGACAACGACAATTGCAATATGCAAAGATCATACAGGTATGTGTGTATGTACATATATGTATGTATGTTAGTGCAAATGTATGCGTCATTCTCTCTTCTGTCGCTAGCCCAGCCTCATCAGCAACTCAATTATATTGCTGACGCTTTCAGCGCTTGATGTCTGTATGCTGAAGGAGGCGAAATTTTGTAAATTAATTTAATCCTTGTTTGTTTTTTTTTCTCCTAAGCCAAATTGCATACAAAATAAGAATTATTGGATTATTTTCGTATTTAATAACAGAATTTTCATATTCGTTTTACTGCGCCTGTAGCGAAAGATTTGGTAACAGCAATGACAATGAATAGTTAGTGTAAAACATATATACATATATAGTACATACAATTATATTATCTGTTAAGTTCATTGCTTTCTATACTTTTAGGTGATGTACAATAATAATTTTTTCACTGACAATTTTGCATGTTTGATTATAATTATGTGCATATTTAAATTTTTCGAAGGAAAAAATTTGTTTAAGGTTGCAGAAAGCGGTGCATTAACACAAGTCGGTTCGGAAGCTTAGAGAGATCTACTTTTTATTCCGGGGAGATGTGCGGAGCATGCTCTGAGGCATTATGAGTACACTTGATATCTCAAAGGCTCTTTTCACAAAATTAAAATAACAAATATGCTTTATTAAAATACAACGAAATAAATGCAAACCGCCTTTTTTTCAAACCGTGTAATTATTATCGAAAATAATGCATTTCACCGCACTCTGCCACGTATTGGACCAAACCTATTTTTTGGCGATTCAGGCTCTTACTGGAAAACAGTCAATATCAACTTAGTTGTGCTATCTTAGCCCACTTCACGATGGAATTTTTATAAAGGGGATGTTCGGAACTAGGACTAAATAAATAAATCTGGTAATCCAAGTTCCTAGTGGAATTAGGGCGTGGTGGCGGTATGGGCCTAGAAGGTTTCATGTGTTTATACTAAATCATTCCCGAGGTAGTCGGGCTAGTACCTTAATGGTGCTTGTTACCGCAACGTACCGAATCTATATTCTGCAAAGTATCATAAACATCGATAACGCCCCCCAAAATCATCGTGTAGTATCTTTATCGTTGATACAGCAACAACAACAAGGTTTTTTCTTAAAAATATCATAATATGAACTAATATTCGTGGGAGTAATTTTAGTAGCTTAAATTATAGTTTTTAGTAAGTGATAAAGGTTAGGCATCACACGCCATGTATGGATGTCATTAACCAATGTGTGGACTCCAAGCTTATTAATATACAATAGGGGGACTCATGAAAGCATACAAACTTATAAGGTGTAAAATTATATCCATTTACACACGCTGTTATATGAACGCACCTAGTAATACTCTTGATAAACTGTTGTTTATGCTTATTGCCAAACAAAATTTTTTTGATTGTTATACAAATTAAAAAATGCTAAGATTAAGTGAAAAATCAAAACTAAAACGCATTTACTTGCTGTTGTTGGAGATTTCTGATGAAATGCTGCTGTAATGTCTGCAAGGTTGCATTCCTTTGAGTTTACCGCGTTTACACAATGAAATGTGCGCGTAAATTTATACAAATTGTGTAAATGATTTTTCATACAAAATTTGACAGCTCGTTTACGCACTAGATAAATTTATACGTTTACACACTTTATGAGGCATTTATACGGTTACATGAGTCCCCCTAATAAACTTAATTGCAGGAAATTTCGTATGGGTCCGCATCAAGTTATGCAGTTTAGATATCAGGGTTATTGTGCGCAAAATTCCTACTATTTTAGGGCTAGAGGTACTGTGGCATAGGAGTATATTGTATATGGTAACGTTTATAAACAAAAAAAATAGTTTTTTATAGTTCTCCTTGTTTTCGGATTATTTGGTCTCGTGTCTGAGCTTCGAAAGACTCCTGGGGCCACAATTAAGCGGAGGGTTGGCGCCAGACTGCAGAAATGGCAGAACATACTATACACGTGTATATCGGTGGCTACAAATTAACGAAAGGAGTCGTGTCTGCTGTTTACTGTGTCGATCCAAAAATAAGTAGACCCTACATGCTGTCAGACTACTGCAGCGTCTTTCAGGCGAAAATTATAGCCTTGAAAAACAGCAGCAAATTTTGAATGAAGCGTGCCTAAGCTGCAGTCGCGCCAATATATTTATTGATAGTCAGACGGCGACTAAGGCAATAATTTCATACAGTACCTCATCAAGAAGTGTCCTGGTATGCATAAAAGCATTGGAAACCCGCTTTCAGGCCGGACCATACATCTGTATTGGATTTTCGGTCATAAAGGGAAAGACGGTTGCGAAAAAGCCGACGAGTCGACAAAGGAGGGTGGAGCGACGGGAGACGTTCTAATCTGTTTGGGAGAAATTAAAGGAGACAGGAGCTGCATATGATCCATGAAGCGGAAAAGACGTGGACAAAAGCGCAGGATGGCAAGATTTCTAAGATCATTTGCAAAGCCTACGATATTAGACCCATAAGTGGCTCATATCTCTGAAGAGAGAAGATTTAAGGCTCACGATGAACATACTAACTACACACTCCTTCTGGCGTCACGTGCTTATAAGTTAGGTCTCGTCATTAACACCAGGTGTAGGAAGTGCGAGCTGCAGGAAGAACGGTTGAGCACGTTCTGTGTTCATATCCACCGTCGCCAGCACAAGGCTCCAGTTATAAGGAGCGGCAGAGTTGCCATATCTCGAGGCAGCAATTAAGCTGGGTCCTAGAAAACGTCTATATTTGCCAAGAGAACGGAGTTATTCTGATTGGAGTTCTTACGTTTGGTCGTTAAACAAATTCTGGTAACACTGTGGACATATTCAGTCTATGTATGTCTTATTGACCGGCCAGTTCAACATAACCTAACCTCTCCATGCTGTCATAAACCGGCATTCTCTATTTAAAGGGGGATGTTGTTTTTTAAAAGCCTACCAATTACACCCAAACGTATCCGTACCACACGAAAAGATGGCCACCAAGACGTTTATGTTAAATTTTGATTATTTCTTGTTTTAAAATAGTTACATACACACAAACATACAGGTGCAGCTATATAAGAGTGTTAGAAAAGTAAGGAATCTCTTTGTATAAATTAAGGAGCGTACACAACAAAATTTACCCTCTTCCTTCTTGTGTATATAGTGGCTATATGAAACTCCAAGAAAACGTTGGGATTTTTTTAAAGGTTGAGACCTCCCGATAATATGATTTGAACTTAATTTGGTCAAGACATGTCATAAATCAAAATTCTGCAAATAAGAGCTCTCGAAAACAAACCCATGATCGCGAATTACTCAAACGAACGATTCAATGCTACCCGAGTGGAAGAAGTTTTATGCATACATGAAATATATTATAGAATAAATTCATATTGATCAATGCAATGGTAGTGCTTTCGTACGTATGATATATGCATATGGATGTATGTATACATGTTTTTTAAAGAGTTTGAATGCATTCAGCATTAATACAACCATATGCATACAGAAGTAGTACAAAGGAATTTAATAGAGTATGCATGCTCTCTGAGAAACTACGAGTTTTAACCCTTAGACTACTGGTGGCTTAAATTGTAGTTAACGCTATGTTGTGGTCTGACAGACCACAAGGTAATATATACGTACCACTACCCAAAAAAAGTAATCGAACAAACGTCAAGTTTATTTAATTCAAAAATATAGTCAAGAATTGTTCCAAAAATGTATTAATGTTAATTTTTTTAAATTAATATGCCAGTCTGAATGAAAATAGACTCCTATAAGTCCATAGTTCGAGGAGTCTCTTGGTGTTTCTTCAGCATGCATTTAAAACACATTTTACTTGAGTGCGAATAACAAACCGGATATTGCAATGGAGATGCAATGGAAACGCGTTTTTCCTGTTTCTTTTATCCTTTTTTAGAAAATACGACAAACATGCCGGTTAGAGGCAGATGGGGCATATATAGGCAAATTCTTTTGTATTGGCACTGAAGAAGATCGAGGCTGAAGAGAAATTGTTTATAAGAATACTATTAGGTTTAAAAAATCAATTAATTTACGAAAACATTGAAAACTTTCATGGCATCTTTGATATGCTGGAATCGCGATATATTCGCTTCGCTGCTCGGAACTCCATGTGTGGTTTAACCAATATCTTGAAAACGATTAAATGACATAGTTGTTTTGTAAATTTGATGATTATATGGTGCCCAAAGCTCTTTAGTGGCTGTACGTAGCGAAAATGCGCAAAACCATATCAAACATGAAGCTAACATTCCACTTCAGAAAATGGTTCCCAATTTTGAGTCTTGTTCGGATTAGCTGAATTACACTTCTCAATACTGCTTTAGCCTTTCGATTCGTTTCCCGCACAACTATATCAACAATTCGAAATAGGGTTCGGAAAGACCGATATTGATGGCCCTGGTCTAGCACTACTGGACTGTTATTTGCTCTTTTACGACCCGTGCTGGCGGGTGGAGTAGTGCCCCAAACCTTCCCATCTTTTGCAAGAAAATACTGACCAGTGTTGTTGCACTCGCCATCGGTTCCCGGCGGTGAAATTATATTCTTCATCGTCGTCACTACCTTCTTAAACACAATCCTCGATTATGGCATTTTCTTCATATCTGAAGCATCCGAAACCATACCAATAGGCACAAAATAAAGCTCGAGTTCTCCACCTTCTGTAAATGGTTCTTCTTGGCTATATTCTTCCCAAAAAGCAAATAGAGATACTATTCTGGCGTTATATTCCTCTTGTGCGCTGTCAGTAAGATTGCCGTATTGGGTATTACGGCGACATTCTTTTAAAACTTTATCCTTTTTCCTTTTCACTAAAATTCATTTCCGAGCACAAAAATTTGTTTTATGCAAAACACACTATTTGACTGAAAATAACTAATTTGATTTTGCATTGAGCTGTTTGTGTCAGCTGTTCTTGAAATGCGACAGAGTTATAAGGTAGCACAGTTTCTAAGCTGTGGTCTGACAGACCACAACCTGGAAAAACGCACATATAACACAAAACGATGTCTTTTACACACAAAAATGAGACAAACGATATTGTTCTATACTGGAATAGAAACTCATCATGGAACTTTATAAGTCATAAGACAGTTTGTGATAGGGGATCCCAATAATTTTTATGAAAATTTTTGAAATGGTCTGTCAGACCACAACACTAGTCTAAGGGTTAAAAAGAAATAAACGTTAATTTACACTGGCATGCATACATACATGATGTTTCATGAATCCAATTACAATTGGGTATATATCTATATATTACCATAAATTATGATTCTGAAACATATAACAGAAGAAAGAGGAAAGCTCTACATCCGATAACATTCAAGACCTACATGTTTTGTTTTTTTTCATGAATAGACGACCAAGTTTCAAAAAATTTAATACTTTGGTAGATTGGTACGTCGTATATAAAAGAGCGCACTTTTCCTCTTGAAATATTCTACGCACATGTTAATCCTTAAACAATACAGCCATACATTTTCTTGTTTTAAATGAGACAAATTAGTTGTATTATCAAATCTTCGTAAGCTATAAAACATGGCAAACTTTTGTAATAAAGAACACCGCTACTACACGTACTCCGACGTCATACGTCTTTTTAGCAAAAGCACAAAATATTCACAATTATTATGCGCATTGTACGAGTTGTACAATATTTATAAGTTCAAGTTGCAGTACATATGTATTTTTATATGTGCGAACACTTCCACATGCATAAGCAGTTGCCTTTCTGCACGTTTCGCACGCATCTTGTTTTAATTTTATCAATAGCGAATTATGAAAAACTTTTCGCTACCTTTTTGCCATATCTGGTCTAAACCGCACAATCTCAGCAGCTCTATAACATACATACGTGAAACCTTAGGTTATATTGTTGTTTTGTTGCAATTTGTATGTATCGCAAACTGGCTTGGCATCGAGCTCCACCTTTACCTACAGTCAAAAAGCAAATTTCATTATCGCCACTGAAAATGCCGCTAATGAAGTGGGTAAACTCAAGTGAGAGTACGTTCATAAGTTAATATTTGAGTATGCATTTGCATATATATATCGTATGTATGTGTATACGTGTACTTTAGTGTCAATGTGTGAACTCATTGACGTTTATGCACAAGTGTAAACATACACTCATACACGCATATAAATAAATAAATGAACAAATTAGCAACAGACACTTGAAGTTAATGCCGCCATACACCTACACACACTAGTTGTTCTATGAATGCATGTGTGTATGTATATATTAAACAGCCATACATTAGCACTTAAAAAATTTTACATGAAAAAGTTTGTGCAGAAAATCTGAATAAATGTTGAATTGCATTTTGCGTGCGCGTCGTAAAGTATGTTGTTGGGCGCGTATGTGTTTAGTTTTCGAAAGCTTTATAATCTTCCCCAGAAGTGGTGGTAATATCGCTTCACAGAATACCTTACTATAAACGTCTTTCAATGTTACCGATATTAGGTTTTTCGGCTGTGGTTATTGAGTTTAAGTATTGTTATTAGTACTAGTACGAGGTCCAGATGTCCTTCTAGTTTATGTGATACATTTTAAAGGGCGCCGAACCCTGTTAATATTGTTATCTCAGTATTACGGATATAAGCATTCATTTATCGGCTATATATCCGGTACCAGTACTTTCTGGTATCAATCTGGCCGCTGCTGAATATTTTTTCGACCGCCCCGAACCTGTGAATCTGTGAATTTTAGTTGTCTCTTATAACAGGCATTTCCTACCGCTGGTATTATCGAGTCCCCTTATCCGCTTTGAGTAAGAAGTCGATATCATTGTGGTTTGCAATATTTACTATTGATATATATTCTTCACTTATCTTGATTTTTATAAATTTATATTGGAAACATTTTAAGACAGGGTGATAAGTTGTTCATTGCTCTATGAGTTCGAGCGCAGAGCTCAGCTCTGGTTAAAAAAAAACCGTGACTTGAGCTAACTTTAGATAATTTTCCTAAGCCCAACTTGATATACTTAGCATAAAATAAGATGATATTATGTCGTTCCATTTACCTCTTCTTCTACTTTCTTCATTCTTGCCATGTTCTTCTGATTCTTTGTCTTCCCTATCGCTAAAATTTCTTTCCGTTTACACTTCATTTAATGGTTCTCTACTTTTTTTAACAGTAATTCTTCATTTCTTCGTTTTTCCATTCCTCTTGATATCCTTTTCCTTTTTATACTCAGCATGCTTTGCACACAGAGTATATTAACTTTGATTGGATAACGGTTGGTTGTACAGGTATAAAGGAATCGAGATAGATATAGACTTCCATATATCAAAATCATCAGTATCGAAAAAAATTTGATTGAGCCATGTACGTCCGTGCGTTAGCACGATAACTTGAGTAAATATTGAGATATCTTCACCAAATTTGGTACACTAGCTTATCTGGGTCCAGAATAGATTGGTATTGAAAACGAGTGAAATCGGATGATAACCACGCCCACTTTATATATATATAAATTTTGGAAAACATAAAAAACCTGATATTTTAGTAAATAATACACCTAGAATGTTGAACTTTGACGTTTGGACTGATTTTTAAATGGGCGTGGCACCGCTCACTTGTGATAAAATCATTTTACAAATATTATTAATCATAAATCAAAAACCGTTAAACCTATCGTAACAAAATTCGGCAGAGCGGTTGCCTTTACTATAAGGAATGCTTTGAAGAAAAATTAACGAAATCGGTTAAGGACCACGCCCACTTTTATATAAAATATTTTCTAAAAAGGTCGTGGACGAATAAAATAAGCTATATCTTTGCAAAAAAGAGTTTTACATCAATGGTATTTCATTTCCCAAGTGGATTTATAACAATAAATAGGAAAAAACTTCAATTTAAAAAAATGGGCGTGGCACCTCCCATTTTATGACTAAGCAATTTTCTATGTTTCGGGAGCCATAACTCGAAGAAAAATTAACGGATCGTAATAAATTGGGTACACACATTTTCCCTATAGCAGAAATGTTTTTAGCAAAATCGACGAGATCGATCAAAGACCACGCCCACTTATATATAGAAGATTTTAAAAGAGTCGCAGACGAAAATAATAAGCTATATCTTACGGAAAAGAGCTTTGTATCAATAGAATTTTACTTTCTAAATTGAATTATACACTAATTGGAAACACTAAAATTTTTTGAAAATGGGCGTGACACCGCCCCTTTTATGACTAAGCAATTTTCTATAGTTTCGGTAGCCATAACTCGAAGAAAAATTACACATCGTAATGAAATTGTGTACACACATTTCCCTTATAGCAGAAAATATTTCTAGTAAAAATGGACGGGATCGGTTGAAGACCACGGCAAATTAGATATAAACAAGTTTAAAAGGGTCGTATGCTAGAATATAAGCTGTAACTTAGCAAGAAATAGTTTTGAATCGATGATATTGTCAACGGATATTAACATCAAGTTATACCATCACTAAGGCGATGCCAAGGCCACGTATAAGCAGTATTCACGTCATAATCAAATCATGTATACACATTTATAAGGCAGCCGAAAGATGTCACACACAGATGCATTTACTTATACGCCTATGTATGCGCGAGAGACTGTAAACTACAAACATTCACATCAATAATTCAATCATTATGTATCTACACTAAACGAATAAATAATTGCGTCTACACATATGTACGTATACGAGCAGCGGAGCGGCAATGCACAAACACATGCATATATCTTATCTGACGTTGTCACAAGAGAGACAATAATTTGTGTCACGTAGTTGTGACATGGCGATTTGTAGCCGAAACTAACTAGTAACTTCTGGAAATCGAAGAGCCTAGAAGTATGCAGCGTAAACTATAAAAGCGGGGCGGCGAGTAGAAGTAATTCCAGTTTGAGTTGAGCTATCAATCAGTTTGATTAAGCACGCGATCTGGCGGCCAATAGTAGAGTTTCATTTGAGTTATCAATCAGTTTGGTTATTAAGCCAGCAAGTAGCAAAGTATAAGTGTTATGTGAAGTACTTTATAAAGGCCCTTTTTCCATTATTCAATATTGGAGTTATTTATTCAACAGTTTAGTGATTCGAACTTACCAGAGGATTGAAAATAAGAGGTTTTGCAAGTAAATTCGTTACAATATTTTACTTATTAAGTTTTACTGTAAGAGGAAATGGGGAGACATTTTTTTTAAACGGGCGGTGCCACGTGTTATGTAGAAAAATAATTTATCTGAAATGAAATGTACAATTGAAGCTCACGCTGAGTATATAATGTTCGGTTACACACCCGAACTTAGACACCTTTACTTGTTATTATTATTATTAGTAATACTCCTATTACAATTTCTACTCCTGCTTAATTCCTTCGTCCTCTAAATCTTCACCTTCCCTTGCATTATTCCTTTTCCGTTTCTATTGCTCTCCCTTTCTTCTGCCTATTCCTCATAATAATTAACACCCGTTTCCAATTTTCTTTAATATTTCACTTTCCCTACTTATTCTTTTACCAGTCCTTCTTCGTCTTTCCCGGCCTACTTTCTATTTATGGTTTTTTTTTGTTAATTATTATTCTTATTACTATTCTTAGTCATATTCCTATCCCTTCCCCCAGTTTTGGTAAACTCAATATTTGTATTCCTTTTCGTATTACTTTTTCCTTTCCCATTTCTATTCCTTTTCGTACGCCTGCACGATTCATGTTCCGGGTTTAATTGTATTGCTTTTGCCATTCTCTTTCCTATTACTATCCCTTTTCCAATTACTGTTCTTATCGCTATTCTCATTCCTACTCCTCTTTTCTGTATTTTTCCTATAGCTGTTGCCTCTCTCATTCCCATGCCTATTCATTTACTATTGCCGTTTCGTTCGTATTCTTATTCCTACTGCTTTTGCTATTCCCGATCTAATTACTATTACCATAGAGGACAAATTGACGAATTTATCCTCTTTGCTATTACTATATTCCAATTCTTATTCCTATTTGCTATTTCCTTGTCTGTACTTGTTCCAATTTCTTCTGTTCCAGTTTACATTCCTTTTGCCACTCTTACTGCAGTTCTCATTCCTATTCCTGCTACTGCACCTATTCATGTTCCGATTTTAATTCTATTCTTCTGCTAGTCTCGTTTATGTTACTATTCCTTTTCTAATTCCTGTTTCGTATCGTTATTCTCATTCCTATACCTCTTTCAGTTCTTATTCCTTAAGCTATGGCTTTTCTAATTCATGTGCCTGTTTCTGTGCTATTGCTATTATTTCCACTCCCTATTATTAAATCGTTCCCGATATGGTCGGGCTAGTACCTTAATGGTGCTTTGTTTACCGGAACGTACCGGATCTATATACGGCAAAGGACGATCAACATCGATAGCACTTCCCAAAACCTTCGGGGAGTGTCTTCGTCGTTAGTACAACAACAACAACATTCAATTTTATTTTCCATGTCAAGCTCAATCTATGTTATGACTCTTATTTTGTGCTGCTTTAGGTTATCTTACGACGAGACGGTTTATTTTTTTTTGTGAATTGTCAGAGCCGTGACTGTGGTCATAACAATGATCGTAGCCGTAACACTTAACGGCATCACGAAAGTGACCGTTACCATATCCGTAATTGTAACCTTAGCTTTACTATATTGACAACTGTTACCACGTCCATAACCATCA
>JARSSU010031737.1:0-16441 GCA_029619165.1 Eurosta solidaginis
GTTTTAATTATGAATTTTCTGCCATAAACATATGGTCTGAAGACGGTTAATGGATTGCTGCTAGTTCTTTTTCTATTGTAGCTTTGTTTGTTTCGACTTTTGTAAAGGATCTAGAAGCGTAAGCAATTGGTAACTGTTTGCCATCGTGTTCTTGGCTAAGGACTGCTCCGCAAGCATTCCCACTAGCGTCTGTTGTTATGCAGAATTCTTTATTGAAGTCGGCGTATTGCGAAAGTTTTGGGCTGATTATGCTTCCTTTAAGTAGACAAAAGCTTTTTGACATTCTTCTGTCCAGTCGAAGAAAACATTCTTTTTGCAAAGCCTAGTTAATTTTCTTGAGTGTTCTGAGAAATTCGGTACGAGTCTTCTGTAATAATTGCAGAACGCTACGAATCTTTTTACTTCATCTGCTGTTTTTGGTTTGGGTAGTTTTGAATTGTTTCAAATTTGCTTGGGTCGGGTAGTATTCCCTCGCTTGTGCATTTATGTTCTAAATAGTTACCTCTTGGCTGAAAAATGGGCATTTATCTGAATGTAATTTTAAGTTGTACTTCCTGCAAGTAGAGAAAATATCTCTTAAGTTTTTCAGCATGTGTTTTTCTGAACACCCTAGTACAAATAAATCATCCATATAGAGAAATGCTTGGGATGGTTTGAGGCCTGCAAATGCCAGTGTCATCATTCTTTGGAATGAGTTTGGTGCTACTTCTAACCCATAGCGTAGTCTTTTGAATCTATATGTACCATTTTATGCTATGAATGAGGTTATATTTCTAGAATCTGGGTGTAATTCTATTTGATGAAAACCTGACATAAGGTCTAGGCATGAAAAATATTTTGCTCTACCAAGTTGGTCTAAAATATGATCAATTCTTGAAAGTGGGAATTTATCCGCTGCTAATTTTTTGTTTACTTGTCTGTAGTCTACTACAGTATTACCTAGTAATGATTTTCTAGGTACCAGTAAAATTGGACTGTTGTACTCTGATATTGAAGGTTCTATAATGTCATCTTCGATCAATTTATTAACCTGTTTACTTATTTCCCCTTTTTGTGTCTCGGGCAATCTATAATTTTTATGTAGACCGGTGTGTTGTCTTTCATGTGTAGTTTTTGCTTGTAAAAATTATTAGAGGAAATTGGTTTTGTTTCTAGTGCGAATATGTCTATGAATTCTGGCATAATGAAGTTAATTGTGAATTGACAAATTTTGGGAAATTTTTGTTAATCTTTTTAATTTTTCTGTGTCATTACTCGTTTTATTGTGTGTGCTTGTTTTAAATAAATTGTAGTTATCTCAATTTTCAGTATGTATTATGTAATTTTGATAGTTGTGTTTTTATGTGTGGTGTTGATAATTCTGACAAAAGTTTGATCTTTATTTGTGATTGTGTTCGCTATGAAAATGCCTTCAGATAATTGTTGATGGCGTCTGAAGATGGTTTTATTATCAGTCTGTCTAATGGCTTCAGATCTAGCAGGGATCGTAATTGTGTTAGCAGATAGATAATTTGTTAGGTATATTGTGATTGTTTGGGGAAAATCATATGGTCTTAGGATTAGTTTATCCTCTGTTTTGCCGTAATCTAGAATACAATTATATTACTTTATAAAGTCTAAACCTATTATTCCTTCACACGGTATTGGAAAGTCGTCATCTACGACGTGAAATTTATGGTAAATTAGAAGGTCATCACCCTTTAAATCAGCTTTACCCTGACCAATGCCCTTTAAGTCTGTTATTTGTTCTGTATTTATTTTTTCATGATTAAGTACTTGATTCCTTTTAATTATGGAGATATCTGCTCCTGTGTCTACTAAAAAATTTTAAATTGAGTTATTTAATGATGTTTTTGTAGATATATAACTATTTAAGTGTAGATTTAGTACACATATTTTCCTATCTACTGATTTTGAAGTGGAGTTTCTTGGTTTTCCTGCTGGGTACATCTTGGTTTTCCTGCTGGGTACAATTTCGCACGTTACGCGTCTGATTGTACTGTCTGTTGTCATTTTGGGTTTGTGGTCCTTTTTGAGCATTGTTAGATATTTGTTCTCGAATTATTGTTGTATCTCGGCTGTGGTCTAAATCTTCTGCCTCGGTAATTCCCATAGTTGTTACTTCTGTAACTTCCGCGGAAATTACTTCGATATTGATTTTGTTGCCATATATTTAAAATTGTGTTCGAGGTGCCTGTGATTTCCGTGCAGGGGTGGCTTTTCGTAATTCGATAGTCGACACTCGTGATTCGACACTTCAAGTCGATATCGACGCTCGATGATGCTATTTTAGTTCCCGTACCTTGGTATGATCTCTTTCGTTTGCAGATTTCAAAGAGTGTTTAGAAAGCTTTTTGGAACTACCAGAAAATATTTCTTTTATAAATAGCGTCTTGTTTCTTAATCTCTGAAGAAAAAAATTATTCCCTAAATAATCACCAAAGCATAAAATTATAACTTTCAAAAAGGCAATTCGACACTTAATTTGGTATCGAACAGTTTGTATCGAACGTTCGATACGACGCGTCGACAATTTGTGTTACGGAAAGCGAAAACGATTATACTCGTTCTTGATCGATATCGAATTACGGAAAGCCACCCTAGCTGTTTGTGAACTTTGAAATTTCGTCGTTCATTGTTGTGAACGTTCCCGCCTGCATAATCATTTTCACTTTATCATTGGAGCAGTTCTTACACATAGCTTTGACTGCTGCTTGGGTAGCATATCTCGTTGCCAAGTCTGGGTTTAATCCGTCCGAGATATAGGCTCCCTACAATGATCTAGTTATCTTTTCTATCTCCTCAGTGTATTGGTTTGCAGTTTTGCTATTGCAGTTTTTAATTTTAGTTTTATTTGTGTGATTGTATTCTCGTTACTTATGAAATTTCTTGCCACGCCTTTTAGCTTGGTCTTTATCATGGTTATCGCTAAGGCTTTATGACTAAGCTTGATTTGGTCTAGAATATCAAGGGCATCTAAGAAACTGTGCAAATTGTCAGGCTTGCTATCAAGCTCTGGCAGCACTGATGAAGCAGTTTTGATAAATTCTACTACTGTTTGTGCCATTGTAACGTTTATGTGTGGGATATTTAGTGGTTTATGTTCTTCCACAGATGAATTTTGACTTAATGTTGGTGAAGGGGTGCGGTTTCCTGAAGATTCGGTTAGAACTGAGCTAAAATCAACTTGAAGATTTTCCTCTATAGTAGTTAGTATGGGTATTTCTATGTTGTATCTCGCTAATGAGGATACTAATTTGTCACGTACGTGAGAAAATAATTGGTAAGCTTCGGTTTGGTGTTCTTTAGTGAGTATATTGTTTACCTTATTGATTAACGGTCCTATATTATTTAGGGATTCTACGATTGTGTTTAAGTGTTTAATTATAATTTCTGGCTTTTTCGTGGTATTTTTATTTATTGTACGAGAGTTAGCAGGGTATTTAAAAAGCTTTACGAAAACGCCCTAAGCATTCCAATTTACTTAAATATTGAATTTTTATTTATTTTACGTTTAATTAACTCTTTTTTTTTCTTTAAGTCTTTACATATATATATATATATTTTGTTTACATTATTTCTAATATCTCGTATTGTACAAAAAAATCCTAGGCACAAATATAAATTTTGCCAATGGTTAAGCGTCACAGGGCCGCTCAAGTTATTCTAAGTTTTATACCTATGTTGTTGCTCGTTTTGCGTCACGCCGCCAACAGACATCAATTGTGAAGATATTGCCCGTACTGTTTTTGCTGCTATATTTTATTCTACTTTGCCTATGCTCGCTTTCTGCAAATTTATGTTGTTGTTGGTCATCAATCCTTAATCGTATGCCACTTCTTTATGCTCGCTTGCTGCTATGCATCATAATGATTTTTATTTAGGGTAGTACTCAATTTTTCCTCTGGTGAATTTCTTCACTTCTTGTTACAAAAAATCCAATCTCATTTGTGCGTGTGAGTTGGCAGGATCGAAGGGGAGTCCTACTTGTTTTATTTAACGGTACGCGAGAAACTTAATTGTCGCGAGCTGACGGGTTCCTCTGACCAGCTAGATCTTTAGCAGTTTTGCCAAGTATTGATCTAGACTGGCAGGGTCGCCATGTAAAGTTGTTGAATTAAAACAAAAGGATTTTTGCTGGCGCTAATGTTCAGCGCAGACATCAGATTAATCTTTGGTAACAAACGCTTTCCCTTTTTATACGAATTTTTCTTACAACACTATTACAATATTTTTGTATAATACTTACACACTAAAAATAACTACATTCTATTTCTATATACCTATTCAGTGCAATATTCTTATTACCTAACTATGTAATAATGTTTGGTCAGTCGCACCGACAAACCGACGCTGTCAATCAGTTATGTTTATGGGTTAAGCAACTGTAAATGGATATGGCTCCCCGCTGGGTTCAATGAAACTTAGCTATGCCGCTATGACTGTGTCGCTATGAGTAATTTGTGTGTGTTCGAAAGTGAAATTCCTTTTTTTATGCATTTCAAGGTAGACCTATTCTGGCATGTACATATTTACAAATATCTTGTATTGCGGTAATACCACAGAGCTAAAGAAAGAAATCATTAATCCAATGTATAATGTTGAGGATTACGCAAAAGAAGCAAGGTACAGCATGCAAAAATTCCATGTGTTAACAAAAGAGCTCATAAATAAACATAAAGAACGCAATAAATTGTATTACGACAGGAATATACGTCCTTCATACATTGAAATAAACGATATGGTCCTAATACGAAAAGAACCGCGCGGTAAACACGCAGGAATTTACGAGGGTCCATATCTAGTTAAACAAGTGGATGGCGTAAATGTAACAATTTATGACAAAGAAACTAAAAAGTCAAAAACAATTCACAAAAATAGATTACAAAAAGTACCATAAAACCGAATTTTGATTGTATACTATACGTTCATACGTCATGCAAAAAACACAAAAAAAAACAAGGTTTCGAATTAAAAGCTTTCCCCATATTCATTTCTACCTACATGCAAATTTCATACATTACCTATTAAATGACCTTATACATAAGTACAAAAAAAAACAAAAATCAAAACTATATTATAAGTTTTTATCCCTATTGTAACAAAAAGAAAAACAAGGAAATTCCCAAGGAAAATTAGAAAATTAATGCAACAAAAAAAAATGCTCTAAGTAATAGTACAAAAATTCATTAAAAACAAACAAAAGAACTGTACTGTATTAAATACGACAAACAGCATAAAATGAATAACAATTTTTACTCAAATTTGGTCAAGAAGAAGCCGGCATAACTGATCACCCTGCTAACTTCTTCTTTTCCAAAGGAGGGTGATGTAATGGATCAGCAAAACTCGCCCTTACGTTAAATACGTCAATTAATTACGCCGTTACGCTTCAGTAAAAAACAACCCTGCGTCAGCTGATGTTTCAGTTAATCTAAAATGCATATACATAATTTTTCACACGTTTATACCATGTGGTTCACTTTTGTGCATCTAAGTCGTTTAAAATAATAAAAATAAATTTTTATATGGGAAAACCCACAACGCATCTTTCAATGTGTAACGTTTAGCAATATATAGAAACTGCGTCAATATTACGACGCTTTCCTGACATTTCTAGAAACCTACAACCCGCTTATCCAAAACGAGGTAAAATCCTGCAACGCATATTGGAAAAAACTTGCAACAGGTTTTTGGTGAAAAACCTGCAACACATTGTAGCGGCAGCCTGTGGGTCAATGCAACATTGCAAAAGGCCGAACACCGCTGTATCTGTGCGTTATCAGCAGCGGAGTTACCCTTATTTGTGTAAGTGACGTGATTTAGATGTATGAATATGTATCTGTTAGTGTGGGTGAAATTAGTATCGTGAAAGTTTGTGTCTGTCGTTACCCACCAAAATGAGATTGTGTGTATTGGTGCATTTCGTTCTTGAGTGAAAGTGGTGAGAAAGAAGGGCTTTCGATCTATGGGGTACGACCGCCAAACGATGACGGGGCATATATCAGTGAGTGCAGAATCTGCCTAATAGTTTTAAAGGGCTAGTTTCCTTTTTAAACAAACAAAATAGAAATAAGTTTCGGTTTGCGGTTGTCGCTAACTGTCGCTAGCCACCGGCACATTAAAAAATCTGTGCCCTGTACTCTATCCAGGTGAGTTCAGTGAAACCTCTTTCCCCAGTCCATGGTGCATGTGGACTTATAGTGAATATAAATGAAAAATATTAAAAAATGAAAATTTAACTTAAATCACATTATATACCTAAAGTCAATAAAATTTAGTAAAATAAATAAAATTATATACAATGATAAAATTAAGTAATAGAATTAAATAAAATATTGGAAGTTAAAAATAAAATAAAATTAAAATAAATTAACTAAAATTACAAAATAAAATAAAATATAAAACTACCGTGGTGTGATGGTAGCGTGCTCCGCCTATCACACTGTATGCCCTGGGTTCAACTCCCGGGCAAAGCAACATCAAAATTTTAGAAATAAGATTTTTCAATTAGAAGAAAATTTTTCTAAGCGGGGTCGCCCCTCGGCAGTGTCTGGCAAGCGCTCCGATTGTATTTCTGCCATGAAAAGCTCTCAGTGAAAACTCATCTGCCTTGCAGATGCCGTTCGGAGTCGGCATAAAACTTGTAGGTCCCGTCCGGCCAATTTGTAGGGAAAAATCAAGAGGAACACGACGCAAATTGGAAGAGAAGCTCGGCCTTAGATCTCTTCGGAGGTTATCACGCCTTACATTTATTTATTTTTTTTTAACTAAAATAACGAAAATTATATACATAAATAAATAAAGTCAGATATTTAATAAAAATAGAATAGATAAAATTAAGTAAAATAAATAAAACCAAGTGAATAAATAAAATGGCATAAATAGGTAAAATGAAATAAATAGATAAAAGCAAGTACCTAAATAAATAAATTAACATAACTAGATAAAATTCAATAAATTTAATAAGTTCACGTGCACCCTAATGTATCCTTTCATTTCTAGCAAGACCCTAGTCCCTAAAATTTTGTCTCTTTGTACCTTAAGGTTGCGGCGCAGAAGTTTAAAACTTGCCACGCAAGCCACCATCATTTAGTGCTTACGCACAGCGCACAGTCACAAATACACACAAGAGCGGGGTAGTATTTATTCGCAAGGAGCCTGCCACATTTTCACCACCATCTAGAGTCACAAACATACACAAAAGAGGGGTAGTAACGAATATACCAAGGGCAGAGGAAACATACGGACGGTGCCAGGCCATACGTCGAAGGATTAGAGGGGCATCTTGTCGCTCCTGTCCTGGCACCGCAATCATAGATTGGAGCATAGCTGCAGATACAACCACTTGGAGAAGGAAAGCAACCGCGAGGAACGAGAGCAGTTAGCGCCGTGGCAGCATTTGTTTTTTTTTGTTTGCTACCTGGAAATATCTTTGTTAGAGCCTTAGAGCTGTTTGAATTTAATTGGGTTAATTAACCGATCTTCTAAATTTAGTTTTGCTATTTTTTAATATTCTCAATTATTATTTCCCCTTGAGTGAGTAGTTTAGTTGTAATTCTAATTTCTATTTTCTTAATTTAAGTTTATTATTGAAAATCTTTTGGTAAATTTTATTTCGAATTTCGACATGAAGTTGTAGCGCCCTGATAGCTAGGACTCGGTTTCTAATTATTAAGAACTTTTTTTGTTGCACTCATTTTTATTTATTTCTCCCTAGCAGGGCTCGCCAGCATGCCAAATGCCATCTCCGCCTTACCCCAAGGGCCAGTTACACAAAAATGGCGCCCAACGGAATAGCCCAATTTTCAATTTCAATTTTTTTTTCACAATTTCAGTTCCATCTTTATTTTGTTTTATTTTTGCATTCCTTAAATCTTTTTTTTTATTTTTCCAAAATAATTTTTTTTCTCTTTTTTCATAACTTTTCCTTTCTTTCCTATACCCTTTTTCCCATAAATGGTTTCTTAACGCTATCTGATGTTTAGATTTATAACTTTTAGCCTTCTTTCAATTTCAGTTTTAGTTCTCTGACAGGAGTGAGACCGTTGTAGGGGCAACATCGCTTGGATCCGTCCGACGCGATATGTGCCACTACAACAAACACAAGGGGGGATACTCGCCTTACCGTAGAAGTTCCTTTTGAAAGCTGCAACGCGTGCATAAGTGGTATTCTGCGGTAAGGCAAGTATATTGACAAATAGATGTTGTAGCGTGTAGGTGACTGTTTAAGCTACCGTGTACGTAGTCCAGCACTGCGTGTACGTGAGGTTTGCAGTCAGCCTAGGCGAAGGCGATTTGAAGCAGTGTGGTAACCAAGCTTGAGGCCCGAGCTTATAGGCTTGTAGTGCCACACTGAATAAAGGGACGTATTTGGGGGACTTAGTTCACTAGGACTTAGACCAATAACAGACGGAAAGCTCACATTCACCATGACCTTGCCGAAGTGCAACACCAACACACACCAAGCATATTCTGTTCTGATTAAAACTTAAAATCTGATTAGCATTACAAAAACGACATCGAATAACAAAGATACATCGAGATTTATACATATATATACATATCTCACACATTAAAACATACGTGTATTGTGTACTCTTTCCATATACATACGTGTATACATATTTATTTGGAATTTTTTATTTTTTTACCGCGGCGTCGTAGATTGAATTAATTTAGATTTTTTTTATTGTTTTTGGTATTAATATTATTTTTGAATCAATTTCAAAATAACCATCGCTTAAGAGTTGAATTTTGAACCTGTTACCCCGTAACCATATTTTTTTTTAGTAAATATAGAGCGTCATACCCTTTTATCGTCAAATACTTTTATGTTATAATATATTTTTATAGCTGCATAAAAGCGTGTTAATTTGATGATTCGACGCAACCAAATTGTTGTCGGATCGGCGATTATTTATGTAATCATATTATTATTTTAAGTTTTTTTATTATTTATATATTTTTTAATTTGTCGGATTTGTCAATATTGCAAATTTTAGTTCCCCTTTAGTATTTTAATTTTTGGTTTTTTTATTCGATTCTTAAAACTTGGCGACTTAATCCCCATAGGTCAAGAAAGTTTTCCTTTCCTGTGCGAGTGTTGTCGTGTATGGAGGAGGAAGACGCAACGGAACGAGTTACTGGTGGATTGGGGTTATTCAACAAGAACCAGAGGGTCACAAGGAGTGTGAGCAGAGCGCTGCAAAACCAGGTGGTCGGATCGATCTTTACGCAGATCGACACGGGCGTACCCCATCCCCTAGATATTTTGCCAACGGACTTTTTCAACAGGTGCACTTCGCGGGTCTTTAGGTCAACTAGTCGGGAGGAGGTGATTCGTCCGGTTACTATTAGAAGATCGGACAGCATTTATTTTAGTGAGGGGACAACAGCTTGAGTTTTTCGAGGAGAATAGACCAACTGTTCGAAATATGCGATACGGAGGAGTCTGGTGCTGTTGGTGGGGCAGTCCCTAGGAGGAATGAGCCACCAGCGAACGCGGGTGCTGGGGCAGCGGAACCCCGGAGAAGCAGACCTATTTCCACAGCCGCCAACATCGAGCAGTTAAGCCAGTTCATGGTGGCACAGCAAAACCAGGTGATGGCACAATATATGAACGAGGTCCTCCATATCCGAGATAACGTGTCGAACCTCAGCAACCGCGTCGCTGATATGGATAACTCGGCACAACCGTTAGGGCACCGGTCTGAGCGCGCGTCTACACCAGAGCCTAGGGAACTGGCGCAGCAAGGGGGGTTTCAGGAAGCGAGAGGAACACCCAGGGCCCCCCGAGATAGAAGAAGTTGGACCTGGATAAGTGGCATGTGAAGTTTGACGTGACGAGTAAAGGAACTACGGTGGAGGGCTTCATTTTTAGAATTGAAAAGTTGAGGCAACAACACAACATATCCCACTTTCAGCTCTTCACCGATTTCCACTACCTCGTAACGGGCTCTGCCTTGAAGTGGTACTGGCAAGTTCTTGAAGATCACGCCGACGAACCCGAGTTCGGGTATTTTGAGCTCAAAGCAGAACGTAAAGGAGAACCGGACCCATCCCAAACCGGTCAACGAGCTGCAATATCCCGAAGTTACATCTGGCAACCCGTGGAGGCGATCTCAAATCCGGCCAAACCGAGGGGGCCAAACCAACAGTCGTATCACCCAATACCTGGAGCTGCGAGCCAACGCAAACCCACCACCAATTCATTTTGTGCGTCCCCTTTTCACCTCATGTTATGTTTTTCGTGTGGAATTCTTGGTGACTTTTTCGTTAAGACTCCGTCCGATTTGGAAAGAGATAATCGTTGTAAATCGTCCTTTCATGATATGGTATGTTTTGCGTGTGGGGGTGATATGTCGTTTTGTGTTTATAAAGCGGGTAAGAGAAACTCCGGCCACCGTGGTGTGATGGTAGCGTGCTCCGCCTACCACACCGTATGCCCCAGGTTCACACCCCGGGCAAAGCAACATCGAAATTTTAGAAATAAGGTTTTTCAATTAGAAGAAAATTTTTCTAAGCGGGGTCTCCCCTCGGCAGTGTTTGGCAAACGCTCCGGGTGTATTTCTGCCGTGAAAAGCTCTCAGTGAAAACTCATCTCCCTTGCGGATGCCGTTCGGAGTCGGCATAAAACATGTAGGTCCCGTCCGGCCAATTTGTAGGGAAAATCAAGAGGAGCACGACGCATATTGGAAGAGAAGCTCGGCCTTAGATCTCTTCGGAGGTTATCGCGCCTTACATTTATTTTTATTTTTAAGAGAAACTCCCAACTGGCGGAGATTGCCGCGGGCTCTCGCCATGGGTTAGACTACCCGGAGACCGACCCAGCTTCAAAATTTTAAAAAAGGGCGGACGACAGCGTGTGTGTTGAAAAGGTATATGTGGCGAAAGCCGAGCCAAAAAGTCTACACCAGAGGGAGGTGGAATACGAGGAAGCTAGACATCGGATATTTTTTGAGGAGATTTCCACAAGGAAGAAGAGGAATTACCAGAAAATAAAGAGGATGCGCGAAAAGAGGAAGATTATGAAGCGAATTCACCACAAAATAGTCCCGCTATTGTAACCCTTAAGGGAGACAATCGTTTCTTCGCGCGAACCAAGATCGGAAGCAAGGATGTTCTGGATCTGTTGGATTCGGGGGCTGGCGCGAATTGTTTAGGAAAACATTTTGAAAATTTGATACAAGGCAGAGTGGATAGCATCATTAAGTTAGTTAATCAAAATATTCGTACAGCAAACGGCGGTGAAACCCCGGTAGTAGGTTCTATCACTCTGCTTGTCTTATGGGAAGGAGAAATTAAGAATTTGGAATTCCTAATCGTGCCAGCCCTCCAACAGGAAGTTTATTTAGGGGTAGACTTTTGGCAGACTTTTGACCTGGATGTTGTTAGACGAGGAAAGATGGTGCGTTCAACTCGCACTGCCGTTGCGGAATTGGAACCCGCTGAGGGCGATTTGTCGTTTGATGCCGTGCAACATGTCCTCACGAAAGAGCAAAGTATTGCCTTAGAAAGGGTCAAAGCGCACTTCCCATCCTTTGCTGTATTGGGGTTGGGGAAAACCAACGTGGGAGAACACGTGATTGAGGTCTCGGATGAGAATCTCCCCGTGAAACAGAGGCACTATCCGATATCACCGGCGATACAAAAACTTCTTTTTCAAGAGCTAGACCGCATGTTGTGTCTAGGGGCGATTGAGGAGAGCAATAGCCGTTGGAGCTCTCCGGTATCGCTTGTGATAAAGGGTGAAAAGAAGTGTCTCTGTCTCGATGCGAGGAAGGTGAATGAGCGAACTATAAAGGACGCTTATCCCCTTCCAAACATTGATGGGATTCTCAGCCGACTCCAAAATGCCAGGTTCATTTCGGCCATCGACTTAAAATATGCCTTTTGGAAAATACCAATGGAGAAGAAGTCTCGAGAGAAGACAGCAATTATAGTGCCAGTGTGTTTTTGTGTATTATGCGATTTGTTAGTTTATTCTGTAGATTTTTCGTCTCATTTATGTTTGTTGGAAAAGGTAGCTAAGTGTATACGTGATGCCAACCTTACCATAAATGTCGAGAAAAGCAAGTTTTGTTTCAGGGAAGTTAGGTACCTAGGTTATGTAGTGGGCGATGGATGCATCCGAACCAATGCGAACAAGTTTGCGGCTGTGAGGGATTCCCCGAACCAAAAACGCCAAAACAGATCCGACGGTTCCTAGGGATGTCAGGCTGGTACGGCCGTTTTATCCAAGACTACGCAACCATTGCAGCGCCACTGCACGACTGTCTCACAAAAGAAAAAATCAAAAGATTTACGATGACAGAAGAAGTAAGAAAGTCGTTTGAGCGACTAAAAGAGAGCTTGATTTCCGCTCCTGTACTGGTACACCCTGACTTTGACAGACGCTTTTACATCCAGCGCGATACTTCGACAGACGGAGTGGCCGGGGTACCCTTTAAGTTAGACGACGAGAACAACGAGCGACCCATAGCTTACATTTCCGTCAAACTAAACAAAGCGCAGCGTAATTATAGTATCATCGAGCTTGAGTGCTAGGCTGCGGTGACAAGTGTGAAAAGATTTAGGCCGTACGTCGAAGGTTTACCATTTACCATTTATTTACCATTTACCATTTATTTATTTATTAAGTCTATGAACACATGTTCTTACAGACTACCAATGAAAAAACTTACGGCATATTATTAACAAAATTCTTACAGACTACTAACAATTTTCATACAATTAAAAAACTGACTACAATTAAGAAATACAAAAAGTTAACAAGTCAGTGAAAAACTAGCACTTACAGACTAATATAAAAGAATTGATAACTAAAAAACACACTTTAATAAATTAATAAAAACGTTCTTGAGATCTTATTAAATTCATTCATAGCGCGGGTAATTGGGGCATTTCTCGCATAATTAGTTCTACTATTAATGCCATAAAAAGGGTTAACGCTTCTAAGTTCTCTTCTTGGAACATTAAAATTAATTTTCTCAAGAAGAGCAGCACAATCTGTATCCTCCTGGATGATGCAATATAAAAAGGTCAAAGAAATAATAGACCTTCTCGCTTCTAAAGTTTTAAGATTTAAAAGAAGTAAACGTGCATTATATGAGGGAAGAGGGCTAGTAAATCTAAGTGACCGCAGACAGTATTTAAGAAAAATTTTTGAACTCTCTCAATCCTATTAATTGCAAACTGTTGGAACGGTCGCCAAATGATAGTGGCATACTCGAGATGAGATCGTACAAATGAATTGTAGAGCAATTTGAGTGTATACGGGTCAGAGAACTCTGCACTATTACGCCGAATAAAATCAAGCATTGTATGCGATTTGGCTATGATAAAGTTTACATGGCTGTTGAAAGAAAATTTGGTATCATAAACCACACCAAGGTCCTTGATTTTATCAACAGCCTGCAGTGGTTTGTTATCAATGGTATATGAACTATTAAACTTAAAGCGCAATTTAGAGTAAGTTACGTGAAAGCATTTATTAATATTTAATGAAAGGTGCGATCTAACGCACCAGGAATAGAGATTATTAATTTCACACTGAAGTTCGAACATATCACGCGAAGACTTTATAATGGAGAAAACTTTAAGATCATCAGCGTACAAGAGAAACCTAGCATACGAAAAGCAAGTGCTGATGTCGTTGATGAACAGGACAAAGAGCAAGGGTCCAAGAAATTTGATTGAGCCATGTCCGTCCGTCCGTCCGTTAACACGATAACTTGAGTAAGTTTTGAGGTATCTTGATGAAATTTGGTATATAGGTTCCCGGGCACTAATCTCAGATCGCTATTTAAAATGAACGAAATCGGACTATAACCACGCCCACTTTTTCGATATCGAAAAACACAAAAAGTGCGATAATTCATTACCAAAGACGGATAAAGCGATGAAACTTGGTAGGTGAGTTGAACTTATGTCGCAGAATAGAAAATTAGTACAATTTTGGACAATGGGCGTGGCACCGCCCACTTTTAAAAGAAGGTAATTTAAAAGTTTTGCAAGCTGTAGTTTGGCAGTCGTTGAAGATATCATGATGAAATTTGGTAGGAACGTTACTCCTATTACTATATTAATGCTTAATAAAAATTAGTAAAATCGGAGAACGACCACGCCCACTTTAAAAAAAAATATTAAATGCAAATTTTTACAAAAAACTTAATATCTTTACAGTATATAAGTAAATTATGTCAACATTCAACTCCAGTAATGAGAAGGTGAAAAAAAATACAAAAATAAAAGAAAATTTCAAAATGGGCGTGGCTGCGCCCTTTTTCATTTAATTTGTCTAGGATACTTTTAATGCCATAAGTCGAACAAAAATTTACCAATCCTTGTGAAATTTGGTAGGGGCTTAGATTCTATAACGGTAATTGTTTCCTGTGAAAAACGGCGGAATCGGTTGAAGCCACGTCCAGTTTTTATACACAGTCGACCGTCTGTCCTTCCGCTCGGCCGTTAACACGATAACTTGAGCAAAAATCGATCTATCTTTACTAAACTCAGTTCGCGTGCTTATCTGAACTCACTTTGTATTGGTGTAGAAAATGGCCGAAATCCGACTATGACCACGCCCACTTTTTCGATTTCGAAAATTGCGAAAAAGTAAAAAAATGCCATAATCCTATACCAAATACAAAAAAAGGGATGAAACATGGTAGTTGGATTGGTTTATTGACGCAAAATATAACTTTAGAAAAAAACCTTGTAAAATGGGTGTGACACATACCATATTAAGTAGAAGAAAATGAAAAAGTTCTACAGGGCGAAATCAAAAGCCCTTGGAATTTGGCAAGAATACGACTGTTCGTTTATTACATATATAAATAAATTAGCGGTACCCGAGAGATGATGTTCTGGGTCAACCTTCGCCTTCACATATACAACTACCACCACTCCCTTTTAAAGCCCTCATTAATACCTTTAATTTGATACCCATATCGTACAAACACATTATAGAGTCACCCCTGGTCCACCTTTATGGCGATATCTGGAAAAGGCGTCCAACTATAGAACTAAGGCCCACTACCTTTTAAAATACTCATTAGCACCTTTCATTTGATACCCATATCGTACAAACAAATTCTAGAGTCACCCCTAGGTCCACCTTTATGGCGATATCTCGAAATGTCGTTCACCCACAGAACTAAGGCCCACTGCCTTTTAAAATACTCATTAACACCTTTCGTTTGATACCAATATTGTACGAACGCATTCTAAAGACACCCCTGGTCCACCTTTATGGCGATATCACGAAAAGGCGTCCACCTATAGTACTAAGGCTCACCCCCTTTTAAAAGACTCATTAGCACCTTTCATTTGATACCCATATCGTACAAACAAATTCTAGAGTCACCCCTGGTCCACCTTTATGGCGATATCTCGAAAAGGCGTCCACCTATAGAACTAAGGCCCATGCGCTTTTGAAATACTCATTAGCACTTTTCACTTGATACCCATATCGTACATACAAATTCTAGAGTCACCCCTGTCCACCTTTATGACGATATCCCTAAATGGCGTCCACCTATAGAACTATGGTCCACTCCCTTTAAAATACCCATTATCACCTTTCGTTTGATACCCATATCGTATAAACAAATTCTAGAGTCACCCCTGGTCCACCATTACACCATATTGTACAAACGCATTCTAAAGTCAACCCTTGTCCACCTTTATAACGATATCACGAAAAGGCGTTCACCTATAGAACTAAGGCCCACTCCCTTTTAAAATATTCATTAACACCTTTCATTTGATACCCATATCGTACAAACAAATTCTAGAGTCAGCCCTGGACCACCTTTATGGCGATATCCCTAAATGGCGTCCACTTATATAACTATGGCCCACTCCCTCTTAAAATACTCTTTAAACCTCCCATTTGATACACATGTCACACAAACACATTGCAAGGTTACCCTAGATTCATTTTCCTACATGGTGGTTTTCCCTTATTTTGTCTCTATAGCTCTCAGCTGAGTATGTAATGTTCGGTTACACCCGAACTAACGTTCCTTACTTGTTATATTTATATTTAAATATTTTTTTTATTATTTTAAGATTTATTAATTATTTAATTATTATTTTTTTTTGTAATTATTTATTGATTATTTGCCTATCTATTGACTAATTTATATACTTATTTATTTATTTACGCCCTTTTTATTAACCTGCAAAGCTGTGATATAGATATAGATACTCACCTGTGATTTAGGCTTAGATACTTACCTGTGATATAACTTTAAGTTTAACCTGTATGCTATTATAGTCCCTTAGATAGTAAACTGTGATAAAGATTTTAGTAGATTAGGTTAGGTTAGGTTGAACTGGCCGGTTCGTAAGGACCTCACATAGACTGATTGAGTTCGCAGTGTTACCACATTTTTTGTTTTAAACGACCAAACTGAAAACCCTATCAAAACCA